>JBCEWC010016458.1:0-13107 GCA_038996855.1 Solanum aculeatissimum | reverse complement strand
TGAGGAAAAAAGATGGGACTCTTCAGATGTGTATTGATTATAGGCAATTGAATAAGGTGACCGTGAAGAATAGGTACACATTGCCTAGAATTGATGATTTGTTTGATCAACTTCAAGGGGCTACTCATTTCTCCAAAACAGATCTCTGTTCGGGTTATCATTAATTGAAAGTAAGGGAATGTGATATTCCCAAGATGGCTTTTCAAACTCTTTATGGTTATTTTGAGTTTGTGGTGATGTCTTTTGGGTTGACTAACGCTCCAAAGGTGTTTATGGATCTTATGAATAGGGTGCTCAAGCCTTTTCTTGATACTTTTGTGGGGGTGTTTACTGATGATATTTTGATTTACTTCCATAATGAGCAAGAGCGTATGAGTCATTTGAGGTTGGCTCTCCAAACTTTGAGGGAAAAGAAATTGTATGCTAAGTTTAGAAAATGTGAGTTTTGGTTAGGTGAAATTGCCTTTCTTGATCATGTGGTATCCGGTGATGGCATCAAGGTTGATCCCAAGAAAACTGAGGTGGTAAGGGATTGTCCTAGACCATTGACCCCTTCAGATATTCGTAGTTTCCTTGGTTTTGCTGGTTACTATAGAAGGTTTGTAATGATGCTATGATGGCTTGATCGAGGGCCTTCGGGTCGCCTTTCGCCATGTCATATCTAGGCCCCCCTATCTGGGTCATGACAATACCTAAGTATGACTCATAATTCCTTTCATACAATAACTTCTAGTGACCAAGAATTTTTTCAACTTTCTAGACCTCAACCACGAGACCTTTCTACCACCCGTGGTTTGATCCATGAGCCATAGATTGGCTCATAACACCAGTTAGTTCAAGATTTTTTTACAACTTTTTCATTTTCCAAACTTTTCAACATATGGGATGTTACACTGATAAATATGCCAAGAGAATAATTCAAACTTTAGAAGATATGATAAGGTCATATGTGCTTGATTTCAAGTAAAATTGGAATGATCACGTCATTGATTAAGTTTTGCATATAACAATAGCTATCATGTTAGCATCAAAATTGATCCTTTTGAAGCTTTGTATGGTAGGATATGTAGGTTTCCGATAGAATGGTTTAAAGTAGGTGAATGTAAGTACCTAGACTTTGGAAAAACCTTATTGATATGATGTGCACTGATTTTGACTCATTTTAGGTGGTTTATAATCATCATGAGTCTCCCTCATGTAGCCATGTTCAAAGGGATTACATTGGTTAAGTTTCTTATAAGAACCGTTGGAAGGGTTAACATTAATTGGTCATATCTCTTAGAAAAGGAAGTAATGGGTGGTCTATGACCTACCAAATTTAAGGTCTTTGAGTTAACTTTCCAATGCATCCAGTTTTGCTTAATTTTAAGTTCGGATCGAGAAGTTATGCCCATTTTCATAAAGCCATTTGTGCAAGAATTGTGTCTAGAGTTTTGGCTACGGGAGGCACTAGGAGACCTAAAATGGGTTGTCTTCCACTAGATGGTCTTTTTTGGAGTCTTGTGTGACCTCCCATGAGTTGTGGTGAGGTTTCTTATGAAGGTCTAATCCTAAGGAATGATTTTAAGTATAAGGTTACCGTTCCGGAGCTTGCATCACATAGACAGACACCTTCACAACAGGTTTGCCCCTTGACGGTTTGTGAGGACTTTAGTGGGTGTCAGCCTTGTCTGGAATTTTGACCAAGGCTAGAACCATAGACCAGTACACGGTCCGTATACCTCTCCAAGAGCTATGAGGCTCTTTGACGGGTCACTTGGACTCTTCTTAAATTCCATTACATTAATGATTTATTTGTAATTTTGGTGATTTCCTAAAGCCGTTTTTGACTTCCTAAGACCTCCTAAACATCTGAAATGACCTATACTCCTCTATTCCTACTCAAATTCATTTCATACAGATAGATTATTCATCACTCTCTTCTAAGCACTCCTCTCAAGTGAGCCTTTGGAGATTTGCTCGGAGCTTAAGGAAGGGTCTTCTTCTTCAACCAATTTCTTCTTCATTATTCTTGGTTATCTAAGGTGTGTGGGATTGATTCATGGTCCACTTTCAACCATGAAGAATCAAAAACTCGTTTATCGTTGAATTTATGAAATTGAGCTTACTTTAAGCATGGGTCTTTTAAATTGTTGTTTATTTGATTAAATTGAGATATGGGCTATGCTTAATTGATGTTTTAAAATTGATTTAAGCCCTAATATGTTGGATTGCATTGATATTATGAAGGTTTGAATATGCATGTCCCCTATAATGGTTGATTTAAGCATGGGTAATCTAAATTGTTATTTAAATGTGAATTTATTTATGGATTTACTTAAATGTCATATTATGTTGTTGATTTAAGTATGAATATCTATTACCCATGCTATTCTCTCATAATTCATGGCATATGCATACATGAGCATTAGTTTTCATGAAGATTATGAAGTGAGTTAAGCCCAATAATGTTTATGAATGTGATTTTGATAAGAATATGGTTTTGACAAGAATGTGATCACATAAATGTCTATGATTTGGCTCTTTGAGAAATTATGGGTGTTTACACTAATATGTATAAGTGTTGATGATCTATTCCCATGCATGGATTATGGCATGAAAGGGTGATTGGGCGTTTTAGCCCAAGTATGATATGAATTGAAATGTGTTTGGCTTTTATGCCTATGTATGCATTTTTATGATTTGAAAAATCTTATACCTCTTTTGAAAGCACATATATGTATATATGTATTCCCATGGGATGATGATTTAGCATCGAATGGGATTGAAGTAATAAGTGGGCTATCTCCAAGGATCCTACACCTTTCTCTTGAACTACATGCCAGCGTAGGACACCTATGTATGGGATGATTATGATATGACATGATTTGAAAATCCTTCTAAAATGACCGAGTAGTAAGGAAGGTGGCCATCATACCAAAATGACCAGGTTGTAAGGTGTGGTTGTAGATTACCTTTGGCAAGTAGTCTACTCTCATTCGATTAGAAGCTGTCATCAGACGAATTTATATAATAGCTCTCATGGGTATGAGATGTCATTTAAGGTCACATCCTTGCTAAGTATAAAGTATTTTTTGCATTAAATATATTATGGATTTAATGGGATATCGATATAATACTCTTCCTTGTATATATAAACTTCTTTCTATATATGTGTCTTTGTCATCTTAGATTGAATGCAGGTTTAATGAGTTCATAAGCATGTGCATGCCCAAATATTTAGTACATTCAACGTACTAATGTATACTCTTTTGCGAACATGATCTAACCATGTAGGGACCAAAGACTATCATCTTCCACCTCTTGACGGCTAGCTTGTTTGACAAAGAGTTGCTTGCGGTGAGTCCTATCATCCAAGGAAGAACCATCTTCTATCCTTCTATTATGTTATGATGTTTAAGTCTTCACTTTGAGGGTGAGTCTGAGATGTGTCTTGGCCCTCGACCTATTCTAGACTAGAGGCATTATTTGACCTCTTGTAGTCTTTCATACGATTATCATATGTTTATTTTAAGATGCTATAATCATATACTATGTATGGATTATATGACTATGTGATATAAGATAATGTGGAAAGTCCTAAGTCCTATGATATCCCCATAGCTTGTGTCTTCCTTACCCGTCCCTTACTTTTATGTGCTATGTGAATCTATGTTAGTCCCTATCCCTATGATATCCCTATAACGTGAGTCATACTTATCCATCTAGTAGAACTATGTGTTAAATGTATATTAATGCACTTCCAACCTAATGATGTGTAAATGTATATTACGAGACTTGTTTGGGGAATCTCGGGTTCCTATTTGTCGTATCACTCCTAGACCCTTGTCCTGGGTCATGACAAAGATGGTATCAGAGCATTATGTTTATAATGATCCTCAGAGTCCAACATTCTATTTGAGTAAAGTACTATTCATAGGTGTGAAGTGCACCATACCTATGAGTGGGAGGCTATAGTGATATTTTAGGAATTGTCTCAGTTCTTCGTTTCTTATGTCATGCTATGGACCATGTATTTAGACTTCTTGACTCTGATAAGGTCCTTGGTACTATTTTAGAAGATTTCTCCACAAAAAGCTCCTTTACCTTTGCAGACCCCAGTTAATGAGTACCCAATTCCTCAAGATTCTTTAGGGAGACGATTACTCCTAATGATCTTTGTGCTACCCTTGCTATGCTAGCTCAAGCCATGACCAATAAAGTGAGGTAGGTCAATCCTCCTCCTTAATTCTAGACTCGCAGCTGCTAGGGTGGGAGATTTTACCCAGATGAATCCTCCAGAGTTATATGGTTCAAAAGTTGATAAGGATGCACATGAATTTATTGATGAGCTCTCTAAAGTGTTGATTGTTATGGGGGTGATTTCTAAGGAGAAAGTTGAGCCAGATGCTTATTAGTTGAAGGATGTGGCTCAGGTGTGGTATACTCAGTGGTTGATTTAGAGGATTGTTGTGCTCAGGTTGGTTGGGAAGAGTTCAAGTTTGCTTTTCTAGACTGTTTCTTTCCTCTTGAACTTAGGGAGCCCAAGATGACATAATTTATCAATCTCAGGCAAGGTGGCATGACTATTAGAGATTATTCTCTCAAGCTCACGAATCTATCAAAGTATGCTCCTATGCTAGTGGTTGACCCCCGTGCAAGAATGCAAAAGTTTATTTTTTGGTATCTTTAATTTGGCTGTGAAAGAGTGTCATACAACTATGCTTATTCGGTATATCTCAAGGCTCATGACTTATGCTAAACAAATTGAAGGGGAGAAGCTCAAACAAAGGAAGGTGAATGATGCTAAGAGGGCCCATTATGATGGTGGCTTCTCCAAGTCTAAGAGTGGTGGTGGATACGGTCTCTTCCAACAAGGCCAAGGATCTAATGCAAGGGTTGTCAATGGTAGATTGCCTCTTACTAAGGCATAAGTCAAAGGTGGACCATTACCTCCCTAGTGTGACAAATGTGGGAAAAATTACTTTCGTGCATATTGGAGAGATTTAGGTTCTTGTTATGGGTGCGATGATATGAGGCACAAGATTGTTAACTATCCCAAGGCTACCAGGAAGATTCAGGGAGATCAGGTTCCACCGGGTGGTGCCCCTAAAAATAACAGGTTTTATCCCTTGCATACTTGATAGGAAGTGGAGGAGACCCCAAATGTGGTGACTGGTATGTTAAAATCTTTTATTTTGATGCTTATGCTTTGCTAGATCCACGTAAAAATTTATATTTTATGACTCCTCTGTTGCCTTTTAAGTTTGGTTTGAGTCCTGAAATTTTGAGGGAGCCCTACTTAGTTTATACTCCCATGGGTGAATCTATTATTGCTCAAAGGGTCTATCGGGGTTGTCCTGTTTCAATCATGCATAAAGTCCTTCCTTGTGATCTTATAGAGCTTGAGATATTCGATTTTGATATTATTTTGGGGATGGATTGGTTGCATGCTTCATATGCCTCTATTGATTGTAGAACTCAGAAGGTTAAGTTTTAATTCCCTAATGAACTTGTTTTGGAATGGGAGGGTAGTGAATTTGTTGTTAAAGGTCAATTTATTTCCTATATCAAGGCCCAGAGAATGATTTCTAAGAGGTGCATCTACCATATTGTGAGGTTTAAAGTGTGGAGTCTGAGTCACCTACTCTTGAGTCAGTTCTGGTGGTTAATAAGTTTTCAGATATTTTTCCCAAAGATTTGCCTGGTATTCCTCCCGAAAGAGAAGTGGACTTTGGCATAGATCTCCTTTCGGATACTCAGTCTATTTCCATTCTTCTTTATTGTATGGCCCCGGTTGAATTGAAGGATCTTTGGGAGAAGGGTTTCATTAGGCTAAGTATATTACCTTAGGGTGCTCCTATGTTATTTGTAAGAAAGAATGATGGGTCACTTCGGATGTGCATCAACTACCGATAATTGAATAAAGTGACCATCAAAAATAAATATCATTTCCAAGGATCGATGAATTATTTAACCAATTTCAAAGAGCTACTCATTTCTCAAATACTGATCACTGCTCTGGTTACCATCAGTTGAATGTTCGGTAGTGTGATATTCCCAAGATAGCCTTCTAAACTAGGTATGGTCATTTTGAATTTGTGGTAATATCATTTGATTTGACTAATGCTCTAACTGTGTTTATGGACCTTATGAATCAGGTGTTTAATCTTTTTCTTGATAGTTTTGTGGTTGCTTTCATTGATGATATTCTGATTTATTCTCGAAGTGAGTGAGAACATATGGATCATTTGAGGTTGGTTCTTCTGACTTTGAGAGAAAAGCAATTGTTTGCCAAGTTTAGTAAATGTGAGTTCTGGTTGGGTGAAGTAGCTTTCCTTGGTCATGTGGTATCCAGGGATGGTATTAAAGTTGACCCAAAGAAGACCGAGGCTGTGAAGAATTGGCCTAGACCATTAAATCCTTCTGATATTTGGAGTTTCCTTGGATTAGTTGGTTATTATCAAAGGTTTGTTCAGGGATTCTCATCCATTGCCTCTCTGTTGACTAAGTTGACTCAAAAGAAGACCAAATTTTTCTGGTCGGATAAGTGTGAGAAGAGTTTTTAGACTTTAACGGATCCGCTCCTATTTTGACTTCATCGGATGGCTTACATGGGTTTGTAGTGTATTGTGATATTTTTCAGATTGAGTTGGGTTGTGTGCTCATGCAACATGGTAAGGTGATCGCTTATACAACAAGGCAGTTGAAAGTGCATGAACAAAATTACCCAACCCATGATCTTAAGTTAGAGGTTGTGGTGTTTGCTTTGAAGATTTGGTGATATTATTTATATGAGGTTCATGTAGATGTTTTCATCGACCATAAGAGTTTGCAATATGTGTTCACCCAAAGCGATCTTAACTTGAGGCAAAGAAGGTGGTTGGAGCTACTTAAGGACTATGACATGAGTGTTTTATATCATCCTGGCAAGGCGAATGTTATAACCGATGCTCTCAGTAGGCTATCTATGGGAAGTGTGACCAATGTTGATGAAGGGAAGAAAGATTTAGTTAAAGATGTTCATCGTTTGGCTATATTGGGTGTCCGATTGGATGACTCCATTGATGGTGGTATTCATGTTCAGAATGGGGTTGAGTCTTCTATGATTGTTGATGTCAAGGAAAAATAAGATTTAGATCCCTCTTAGATTGAGCTGAAGAAGTTAGTTTCAAAAAAGGAGATATAGGTTTTCTCCTAAGGGGGAGATGGGGTGCTTCGATATCAAAGTCAGATATGTGTTCCACATGTCGATGGTCTTAAGGGAGTGATTATGAGTCTGGCTCATAATTCCTATTATTCTATACATCTGGGATTCACCAAAATGTATTGGGATTTGAGGGAAGTGTATTGGTGGCATGGTATGAATAAAGACATAGCAAAGTTTGTATCCGAGTGCCCTAATTATCAACAAGTGAAAGTGAAGCATCAAAGTCCCGACGGTTTGGCTCAAGATATTGTAATTCCTCTTTGGAAGTGGGAAGATGTGAATATGGATTTTGTGGTTGGTTTGCCCCATACTCGATTGTAATTTGATTTTATTTGTGTTGTCGTTTATCGGATGACCAAGTTGGCTCATTTTTTACCGGTCAAGACTACTTGAATGCCAAAGATTATGCAAGGTTGTACATCCGAGGGTTGGTTAGATTGCATGGTATGCCTATGTCTATCATACCGGATCATGGTACCCAATTTACTTTTCACTTTTGGGAATTATTTTAAAGAGGGCTTGGCACTAAGGTGAAGTTGAGTATCATTTTTCGTCCTCAAATCGATGGACAAGCCGAAGGAATAATTCAAACTTTAGAGGATATGTTGAGAGCTTATGTATTATAATTCAAGGGAAATTGGGATAATCATCTACCCCTTATCGAGTTTGCCTACAATAATAGTTTTCATGCTAGCATTAATATGGCATCGCTTGAAGCTTTATATAGGAGAAGGTGTAGATCCTCGGTGGAATGGTTTGAGTTGGGTGAGATGGCTTAGATAGGCTCGTATTTTGTGGTTGAAGCCATAGAAAAAGTAAAGTTGATTTAGGAGAGATTGAGAATGGCTCAAAGTCGCCAAAAGCATTATTCGGATATTGGGAAGAGGGACCTTGAGTTTTGTGTTGGTGAATGGAAGTATGTGAAGGTTTTACCCATGAAGGGTATAATGCATTTTGGTAAGAAGGGCAAGTTAAGCCCCTGGTATGTCGGCCCATATGAGATTGTTGAGCAGATTGGTAGTGTGGCTTATAGATTGGATTTTCCTTTGGATATGAGTTCTATCCACCCAGTGTTCCATGTGTCCATGTTGAGAAGGTTTATTGATGATCCTAGTTAAATTGTAACTTTGGAAGATGTTGAGGTCGAGGAGAACTTGAATTATGAAGAGGTACCAGTTGCAATTTTGGATAGGCAAGTGAAGCAACTTCACAAGAAAGATGTGGCTTCGGTTATAGTGCTTTGGAGAAATCAACATGTGGAGAGTGCTACATGGGAAGCGTAGTCGAACATGATGAGGAGATACCCCTATATTTTCCAATCTACACAAGCCTAAGGTACTAGGTTCTTTCTATTCTAAGTGGTCTTAATTCTTTAACTCTTGAGTTTGATGACATGACATGCATACATGTACACACAAATGATTTAAAGTATTGTTTGATATGAATTTGATGATTTTATGGTTTCTAAGTAATTATTTATGCATTGTGTCTTCATATTGTATGTTTCTTGGTTAAGTCAAGTTTTTCAAGCCATGTTCTAGCCCATTCGAGGATGAATGTTCCCAAGGGGGAGACGATGTAAGGACTCGGACTTTGGAAAAACCTTTTCGATGAAATGTGCACTGATTTTGACTCATTTTAGGTCATTTATGATCATCATGAGCCTCCCTTATGTAGCCATGTTCAAAGGGATTACATTGGTTAAGCTTTTTATAAGAACCGTTAGAAGGGTCAACTTTAACTGGTCAAATCTCTTAGCACAAGAAGAGTTGGATAGTCTACGACCTACCAAATTGTAGGTCTTTAAGTTAGCTTTCCAACGCATCCAATTACACTTAATTCTGAGGTTGAATCAAGAAGTTATGCTCATTTTTGTAAAGTCGTCTGTGCAGGGATTGTGTTTGGAATTTTGGCTAAGACAGGACACCAGGAGACCCAAAGGGGTCGTGTGCCACTAGATGGTCCATGTGGGGGTCTTGTGTGACCTCCCACGAATCGTGGTGAGGTGTTTTGTGAAGTTCTAATCCTAAGGAATGATTCTACGTATAAGGTTACCGTTTTGGAGCTTGCATCACTTAGAGAACACCTTCATAACCCGTTTGCCCCATGACGATTCGTGAGGCCTTCAGTGGGTGCCAGCCTTGTCTAGATTTTGGACCAAGGCCAGCACCATGGACCAGTACACGGTCCATGTACCTCTCCACGAGCCGTGAAGCTCTTTGATGGGCCACCTGGACTCTTTTTAAATTCCATTTCATTAATGATTTATTTATAATTTTGGTGATTTCCTAAGGTTGTTTTAGACTTCCTAAGCCCTCCTAAACATCTGAAATGATTTATACTCCTTTATTCCTATTCAAATTCATTTCATTCACTTTGATTATTCATCACTCTCTTCTGAGAACCCCTCTAAAGTGAGCCTTTGGAGATTCACTTGGAGCTTAAAAAAGGGTCTTCTTCTTCAATCAATTTCTTCTTCATTCTTCTTTGTTATCTAAGGTATGTGGGATTGATTCATGGTCCCCTTTCAACCATGAAGACCCCAAAACTCCTTTACCCCTTGAATTTATGAAATTGAGCTTACTTTAAATATGGATATTTTAAATTGTTGTTTATTTGATTCAATTGAGATATGGGCTATGTTTAATTGATGTTTTAAAATTTATTTAAGCCCTAATATGTTGAATTGCATTGATATTATGAAGGTTTGAATATGTGTGTCCCCTTTAAAGGTTGATTTAAGCATGGGTAATCTAAATTGCGGTTTAAATATGGATTTACTTGAATTTTATATTATATTGTCGATTTAAGTATGAATCTCTATTGTCCATGCTATTCTCTCATTATTCATGGTATATGCATACATGAGCATTGGTTTTCACAAATATTATGAAGTGAGTTAAGCCCAATTATGTTTACGAATGTGATTTTTATAAGAATATGGTTATGAGAAGAATGTGATCACATAAATGTCTATGATTTGCCTCTTTGAGCAATTATGGGTGTTTACACCAATATGTATATGTTTTGATGAGGTATTCCTACGCATGGATTATGGCATGAAATGGTGATTTGTCTTTTTAGCCCAAGTATGGTATGAATTGAAATGGCTTTGAATTTTACGCCTAAGTATGCATTGTTATGATTTGAAAAGTCTTATACCTATTTTTAAAGAATGCATATGTATATATGTATTCCCGTGAGATGATGATTTAGCAGCGAATGGGATTGGAGTAGTAAGTGGACTATCTCCAAGGGTCCAACTTATTTTTCTTGAACTACGTGCCAGCATAGGACCCCTTTGTATGGGATAATTATGATATGACATGATTTGGAAATCCTTCTGAAATGGTCAAATCATAAGGAAGGTGGCCAACACCAAAATGATCATGTCGTAAGGTATGGTGTAGATTACCTTTTGGAAGTAGTCTACTCTCATCCGATGGGAGGCTTTCATTGGGCGAATTCATGTAATAGCTCGCATAGGTTTGAGATATCGGTTAAGGTCACATCCCCACTAAGTATAACGCATTTGTTTGCATTGCATGCATCGTGAATTTCATGGCATATCGATATAATACTTTTCTTTGTATATATAAACTCCTTTCTATATATGTGCTCATGTTATCTAACATTGAATGCAGGTTTAATGAGTTCATAAGCATGTGCATGCATGTATGCTTAGTACATTCAACATACTAACGCATACTCTTTTGCCTACATGATCTAACCATGTATGGACCACAAACTATCATCTCCCATCTCTTAACGACTAGCTTGTTTGACAAAGAGTTGCTTGCGGTGAGTCCTATCATCCAAGGACAAGCCACCTTCTATCCTCCTATTATGTTATGATGTTTATGTCTTTACTTTGAGGGTGAGCCCCCGATGTGTCTTGTCCCCCAACCTATTTTATACTAGAGGCATTGTTGGACATCTTGTAGTCTTTCATACGATTATGCATGTGTATTTTCAGATGCAATGATCATGTACAATGTATGGATGATATGACTATGTAATATGAGATAATGTGGAAAGTCCTAAATCCTATGATATCCCCATAGCTTGAGTCCTCCTTACCCATCCCTTAGTTTTATGTGCTATGTGCTATGTGAATCCATATTACTCCTTATCCCTATGATATCCCTATAGCATGAGTCATACTTACCCGCACCTGTAGAATTATGTGTTAAATGTATATTTATGTGATTCCAACCCAATGATGTGTGAATGTATGTTATGAGGCTTGTTTGGGGACTCTCGGGTTCCCATTCGCCGTGTCACTCCTAGGCTCTAGTCCCGAGTCGTGATAGTGAAGTAACCTTGATAGGACCACAATTAGTGTTTGATGTTATGGAGAAGGTGAGACTTATAGGAGAAAGGCTAAAGATTGTCCAAAGTCGTCAAAGAGTACTATTCAGATGTACGAAGGAAGGAACTTGAATTCAATATTGATGATTGGGTCTCCTTGAAGATTTCTCCCATGAAGGGTATAGTGCATTTTAGAAAGAAGGAAAAACTCATTCCTCGATATGTGGGCCCATATAGGATCCTAAGGTGCATTGATAAGGTAGCCTATGAGCTAAAGTTTCCATTTGAGTTGGCCTTGCTTCATCTGATATTCCATGTGTCATTTTTGAGGAAATGTGTGAGTGATCCAAGTTACATTAAACCATTGGAAAATGTGGGTGTTGAAGAAAACTTGACTTATGAGGAGTTCTAGTTGAAATTCTAGATCAACAAGTTAAAAGGTTGAGAAACAAAGAAATTGCATCTGTCAACGTCCTATGGAGGAACCAAGAATTTGAGAGTGATACATAGGAGATTATTGGACTTTTTCATTGATTACTTCTGCATTCTTATGTTTCTATGGTTACCTAATGTTTACTTGATACACGAAGAGGATTTTTTGGGACCTTCGGAATTCTAATCATTATGTCACATTTAGGGTTTCGCTTGCGTTGTGACAGTTCGAGAATACTTAGTGCTAGCCTTTATTACATTGATAAATGAATTAGAACTCATTGTTAGTTCTTGTAAGATTTGATTCCAATCTCATAAGTTGGGTTACAAACGATTGCCTATTCATTATGAAAGTGTAGTTGACCGTTTCCAGGCTTCATGATTGCAAAGTGTAATCAGCAAGGTCCTTACATAGTCACTAGAAATATTGGTGCAAAACGTGAAGCACAATCACCCAAACCTATCCAATCACGATCCTCTCCCACATGACCCCACAAATCTACAATTGTACCAAAAGTTATATAAAATCTAGTGCAACACATTGTGTGTTTTATCACTCTAGATCTATTGAATCTCAAAATCAACGTGTCATTTGTAAATAGAAGTGAGTAATTTGTGAAGTCTAGATAAATGAGAAACAACTGGCTGAGCAACCCAACAATGTACATTTTTCACCGATGTTGAGTAAGTTGGACTTTAAGAGTTAGCAAAATCATCAGAAAATGTATGATTTAGAAAATATTCCATATGTAATGGACCCATTTGATCATGAGAATTATTTAATGTTTTTAAAAAGAAAATTTCATTTTATTTGAAAATCAAAACTTAATATAAAAATTCTAAATACAAACTTGAAGTTGTATTTGAAGGAGAAAAGACATAAAACCCCCCTCTCCAAATTTAGCAGTGAAACTTACTTTAATATCTTAACTACACGGATGTTCATATATCTCCTTAACAATTTTCAAATAAACTAAATATCACAGTGAGATCATACCACCACTCTCACATACCACATCACCGCCACATCAATGTCACATCAACGTTACATCTCTAATTTTATTTATTCTTTTATTTATTCACCATTTTTACTCTAACACTTTTTTTAAATTAATTTATATTAATTAATTATTTACAATTTATTTTCTAAACTCAAAATTTAAAATGTGGGTCTA
>JBCEWC010016457.1:0-13107 GCA_038996855.1 Solanum aculeatissimum | reverse complement strand
TATGTATATTTACATTATTTTTAATACAATATAATAACATTCACAACCTTCACTCCTTATTTTTATGATATTTCTTCATATTTTTCTATTAAAAAATTACACTACATAATATAATTTTTATTGACTAGTTCATAATTTTTTATATTTTGATTTTTCATAAGTCTTTTTTTACTTTAACAAACTTAAAAATAGAAGTTCTATTTTTAAATTAAACAAGAAGAAAGTTTTATTTTAAATGCATGTCATGCACACATAAAAATATTAAAGCTATATAAGGCGAAAGATTTATTTTAAAAATGAATATTGAATAATTAAAGCTAGCAAAAAAAAAAATATAAAAAACTAATAAAGTGAAGGGTATTTTTGTAAACATACAACACATTCTTAAAATTTATGCAACAAATCAAACACCCAATAAAAAATAATCTTAACATAACTTATCTCATCATTATTAATCCCAATATAATTTATTCTATCATAACTTGTATTCAAACCAAACGATCCGAATGACTTTGTTGAGGAACGGGAAAACGTTTGCAACGCTTTAATAGTAAAAGTCTGTAAGACTCTGCCATCAACTATGCTTTTGTCACTTCAGTTGTTTCATGCACAAATGTTTATGATTGAAATTCAAAATTCTTCTTTTATAAGATAAAATTAATTCAACTTAAAGTTTTGACCACTTGACAAGCTGGATAAAAGTTTTAAGAGTCCCAAAAGAACCCGAGCCATTTATTTGCTTGATTTGCTATTTAAATGGATTGATTTTCTATTTTCACCCCTAAAAATTGAATCTATATCTATTTATTTATTTTATTTTATATTATATTAAAAGTGTAAATATCCTGAGAGCTGTTGTTTGAATTTTTCTCTCCTCATTAAAATATTTTGTTTTAGATAAAACTGTCTTTTCATAATTTTTCTTAATTTATTATTTTATCTCTTATTTATTTAGTTTCAAGATTCACTTTTGGATTAGAATTTTTTGAGGTCTCACCATCTGCTGTTGGAAAATTGTCTTACTGAATGTCTGCTATCATGGGTACCTGAATTTGCATATTAAAACGATGCAGCGCCAAAAAGTGTCAATAGGTGGAATGTACGGTATGTAAAATGACCAAAACAGGAAAAGTCAAGATACACTGCTTAAATCATAGGCTTAATACAGAAACTAACTCAATAACATAAGCAATGCAAAATAAGTAAAACATTTGGTTTAATGCATAAATAAATGCAACTCAGTTTGTATATGAAAATGATATATATACTTTAGCTTGGGGAGTTACTCTAATTGGCAACCATTACTATGAGTATCATGATGATACAACGCCTTGCCCACGTTGTCAGAGTCATCCAATACCTTGTCAGGGTAAGGGATGAAGCTGAACTTATGGATCCATCTAAATTGGGCCATCTTAGTGGCATATGAGGAGTTGTACATCTAGGACAATCCTATCCTATCTGGATACGTAGTTTATGGGGTTAAAGTTATCTACACTTGTACTCATATCAGTGTTTAATACTACTTTCAAAACATGCACTATGCTCAATAACTGTAAAAATATCTCACTTTAGGGGAAAATTGAAAATTTGATACTTGGAGTCTTGGCTCAACATATTTTCTTTAAACTGATAATGCTTTCTCATAACTGGTAACACGTTCTTTATAGAAAGAAAGTAGGCATACTCTTTACTGATAAAATAATGCATTTGGAACTGTCAAGTTTCCTCAAACTCTTAAATTTATGCATGATGAATAGTACTTCAAAATACCGTAACTAACTGGGTTGCTCTTTCAAAACTGATGTGCTATGCTCAAAAAATAGTTTAGTTATAAATAAGTACTTGTACAACTCATGTTGAGGTACTTCTTTAAATCAACTCATACTTTGGACTGAATAACCTTTCATGAATTCATAAATACATGAACATTATGTCTTGACATTCAAATCTTAACTTGACAATAGATTAATAGTAAAATATAATAGGGAAAATAATTCTCAAACTAGTTAGGGTTCTTGTAACTGTAGTAATACTTCAAGAATTTAAAGAGATGTACTAAGTACTGAAGTTCTTAGAATAATAATGATAAAATAACAAGAATTTCACGAAAAAGTTCTAGAATTTCTCCATAAGATCATAAGAATGAAATTAACTTGACTCTTGACTAGAATTCTTAATAAGAAATATAGATTAGGCATGAAAATAGGATTTTAGATGGCCTTACATACCTGGAATGAAGACTAGAAATCAAACAACGAAGAGTAGCCTTGAATCTCTTGAACCCTAGCCTCATCTTTTCTCTTTAGCTCTAGTTCTTAAGATGTATTAGCGTAAATGATTGAAAATTCACGCTTAGGAATTGATAGAGGGTTGAAAATGATTTCAAAACAAGAGGGTTTTAGTCTAGGATGGGTGGGAAAAAGACTAGAATATCCTTGCTTTTAAAACTAAACGTCAAGTACCGTGATGGAGCAAGTCCGCGACGTGAACTTGTTCCATTTCAGTTCATTTTTTGACGAAAAACTTAAAACGCGTTCAGAAACTGTTTTTCTATAAAATAACAAATAAATCACATTCATTGAATGCATTTTATGTAAATCACACTTGTCCAGTGCGTTTTATGAATAAAACTCAAAAATGAACTATGATGGAGCAGGTCTGCGATGCGGACCTGTCACGTACTTTTCTAGTTGTGCAATTTTGCTCCAAAAAAAAATCTTTTGATCCGATTAGCCTAAAATTCAACTGAGACCACTTTTCTATAAATTTTTCATCCTGATATTTGCAATAAAAAATTTGGAATGATGTGTTATTTGAACAATTTTTTATCTAGGGGTACTTTGATAATTTTCAGGGTGTAACAATATCTTCCTCTTGGAATTATTTATCCTCAAATGATAGCCATGCTAGGAATTAACACAAGACACGAATACAATCAAGAACTCAAGTACTCAAACTCAAGGATAAACATTAACTCAGATGTAAGAGACTCAACTCATTCATAGACATCGTATCTGAAAGGAGAGAAAAACCATAGTCTCATAATGCTCAAAATTCCTCATAACTTGAAAAAGAAAATTACTAGATTGGTGTAAGGATAGGTCTATGACATATCAAGAGGTATGATTGTTAATTCTCAACTCAATAACTCTTCTCAACTACCTCTTCTTCTCGAATATGACACTTCATTAACTAAAGCTTGTATCTCCAATTGAAGTCTAAGTCTAATTGCATACTTTTGCCATGTTCAAGCCTAATGCAAGATCACAAAGTGCTACCCACAAGCTAATCATACTCCTACTATCTATTCAACAAGGTTTCTATTGTGCACCTTCATAGGGACTTTTATTTAGAGAATACTACTCCTTCTTACTACTCCAATACACTTACTCGAAACACTCATTCAATTATTAATAGCCTACGACTATAACTCACTCAATGATGACCACACATTCAAATTTATCATTCTAACCACTTTATAGCTTCTTTGGGGTCAACATCAATTAGAAATCTTCAAACTTATGATAGCACCTCTAACTGAAGAAAACTTATGGTAGCACTTATGTTCTACGTTCACATACATGTAACTGAAGAAAACTTGGACTATAATGGAAGACTCCTCATTATCTATAGCTACCCCCCTGGCCCAACTCTTAAGGGTAATAGAAAATGTTTACATTATTGGACTTGTCTATTGAAAATTTTAGCCTACTTTTGGAACCTTTTTTGGACGTTATTTAAAACTATTTTTTGAGTTCTTTTTGCTATTGGTTTGCCAATTATTTTTGGAGCTTTAAAACTTTTTTTTTTTGCCTATTATTTAAAAGTGTTTTTTTTTTACTTTTTCCTTCCTTTAATCAAGTCTATTTTAGTTAAAAAAAAGATTCTTTAAATTTAATCATAATGAGAAAATCTTCTATATTTTATTTTTATTATACTTATTATAGTCAATATTTAATGTTATTAAAAGAATAATAACATAATTGAAAGAAAATGGTAAAAAGACAATTTTGTCTAAAGTGGAGTCTTTTAAAAGGGCAAAAAGTTCAAACAACATTTCTAAGGGCCTTCACACTTTTAATATAGTACTAGTTTAAGTGTACGTGTGTTGTACGTGTATGTTACGTCAATATTATTAAATTAAATTAAATTGAATAATATAAATATTTGAAAATCCTTAATATTGTCATAATAGTCATGTTTTTGTTGAGACGCCTAAAACTTCTTTAATATTTTTAATTTTAGTATGTATATATTTTTGAACTCCTTAATTATTAATTCTACATAATATCTCATGCTCAATATTTTTCTCTTATCATATACTTTAGGATTCCTTAATTTTAATTATTATAAGAAAATGAAATAGTTTGAGAAGAAAATTGTACATGACAATTTTAATTGTAAAAAGAAATTAGTCTTTCAACTACTTTGAGTAATAGTACTTTAAATTCATAAGTTGTTATTCAAATAATAAAGAATTTTTTTTTGAAGTGATTCACACTTTTAATATAGTGTTGATTAAACCCGACCTCCAAACCCGACCATGAACTCGAATCGAACCCGACCTCGAACCCAACCTCGAACCTGAATCGACCCTGAACTCGAACCCAAATCATACCCGACCTCCAAACCCGACCTCGAACCCGACCTCGAACCCAACCTCGAACTCGACCTCCAATCTTACCACGAACCCGAATCAAACCCGACCTTAACCCGAGCCAAACCCGAGCTAAACCCGACCCAACCCGAGCTAAACCAGAACCAACCCGACCTCGAACCCAACCTCGAACCCGACCTCCAAACCCGTCCACGAACCCGAATCAAACCCGACCTCGAACCCAACCTCAAACTCGACCTCAAACCCGACCTCGAACCCAACCTCGAACCCGACCTCGAACCCAACCTCGAACCCGAATCAAACCTGATCTCGAACCTGACCTGAACCCGAGCCAAACCCAAGCTAAACCCGACCCAACCCGACCTCAACCCGACCCCAACCCGACCCTAATATTATTTTCATAAAGAATTTTTTTGTATATTGTAAATAATATTTTAATACATATAAACATACGTATTATTATCTTGAACTTGTTGCACGTATTTGTAGTGTCAATTAATTGATTAGAATTTAATTTTAAAAAGATTCCTAAATATAAAAGGAGTAGTTTAATATTTCCAATATTTTTTAATTACTCTTTTTCATGTTTATATTTATTATATTTGATAATCTAAATTTTAATTAATTTCAATGTGTTAAATATTAAAAAATAATAGTAATATTATTTTCTTTCCTTTGTAGCCTAGATAATTATTTATATAGAATAATCAAAAATCAAGAGTGAATTCTATATATAAAGAAGTTCTAATTTAAAAGTGAATCTTGAAATTAAATAAATAAAAGAGTACCTTTTTCTTAGACGGTTTTTGACAAACTTTTTTTGCCAATTTTTAAAATCCTTTTTGGGACCTTTAACAAAAAAAAACTTTTTCTTGCCTATTTTAAAATCCTTTTTAGGTCGTTTTTTTTATTTTTTTGGGGATATTTTGTAAATTTTTGACTACTTTTTTGGGGGAATCAAGTCTATTTTAGTTGGAAAAAAATTCTTTGTATTGAAATTTGACAAAATCTTCTCTATTTAGTTTTTATTGTATTTATTATAATTAATATTTAATATCATTAAATTGAAGAAAAATGATGAAAAAACACGAAGTCTTTTAATGAAGGGCAAAAAGTTCAAACAACATTTTTAAGGGTCTTCACGCTTTTAATATAGTATAGATAGATAGATTAACATATCTATATTATAGGTAATTGAATTGATTTTTTCATCTTTACCTGTTCATAATAGATTAAATTATTGCATCAAATTAATAGTATTTATTTAATTTTCTTTACATGATAATAAAAATTAAATGGATAAGATTTTCATATTGTGGTTAAATTTCTACCTCAAAAATCTTTTCCAACAAAAATATATTTGGTCCAAAAATAATTAATTATCATTTACTATTTTTAATATATAAAGATAATGTTATATTATTTTTCTAATATTAAATAATAGTTAGAACATAATTTTTTCTAAAAATTAATTGCAATAACTCTTATAAAATAAAACAACGTGAATGGATGATTTAGGATGAATATTTCTGGGAAGGTGTGTGTAACAGCTTCCCTTTTCTTCGAAGCTGGAAAATAAACCTTTTGAAAATATTCCATGCAACAATTGTATATTATTTTATTACTATTAATTATTGGTAACATAATTTGACGTCCAAGGAATCAAGACACGCATAAGAAAGTATTTTAGCTATTATTTATTTTGAGTTGAAATATTTTTATTTATATATTTCTTAAATCTTTATACACGACTATGTTATTCAAAGATATCTATAGGTAAGTCTCCTAGCCACATGTAGATGTAGTAACGAGTGGCTAATCAAACACACCTCTCTTAATTAGAGATCACAAGTTCAAAATTTGGGTATGAAAAACTCTTTGGCAGGGAGCGCTTTTCCCAAATGGTCCTTAGTCCTATCCAATGCGAATTTGAATTAGTTGGGTTTAGGGTATCCAAGTCTGAATGAAAAAAAAATTAACTCATTAATTTTTGCTATATTGTTGTCGAATCGAAAAAGTGTAATTATCACTGATAATTCAATGAACTATACATGATTAATTAAAGAAGCACATGAATAGCAACTATTCAATTCATCTACATACATCTATCAGTATTTCATAATTTTCTATGTACATTAAAACAAAATCGTGCAAAGAAGTAGCAGCTAGTACAAAAAAGAGAAAAAACAAATCCTATAAATATAGTTGAAAGAAGCCTATTGAAACACAAACAACATATTACTTTGGAGTCATTATATAGCATACATTAATTGGGTGTTTGTGTGTAGAAAGAAAGAAAGAGGAAAAAATGAAGCCAATTATTTTAGTTGCAATGCAGATAATAAAAGAGTGAAGATGAATTACTATGACAAAAGTTGCCCTTCAGTTGAAAAGATTGTTAAGGAACTAACATGGAGCAAAGTTGCTAGTGATCCAACATTGCCTGCAAAACTACTTCGTCTTCACTATCATGACTGTTTTGTTAGGGTAGGTACTTATTTTCATGGAGTAACTTGAAACATTTAAAAGATAATTCTACATTGCAGGGATGTGATGCATCAATTCTACTAGACTCGACTCAAAATCGATCTGTAGGAGGTTATCGACGATATAAAGAAGGAAGTGTGCCCAAGTCAAGTTTCTTGTGCTGATATTATAACCTTGGCAGCTCGAGATGCAGTTTCCTACCAAGTAAGCACGCACCTATGTGTTTTCAATCCATCATACTTCATAATTCTTATACATTTATACTTTATTTGATGAACTTTTAGCAAACATATACCCAGTCTGAGCACTAGTTTTACTATATTGAGAAAAGTAATAATCTTTACACATCAAAGTTGGTTAGCAACTATATTAATATGTAGTAAGAAAGAAAATAAATTAATTAAGTTTTACTATATTGTTCATAGTTTGGAAGATCAATGTGGCAAGTTCCAACAGGGAGGAAAGATGGAAGTATCAAGTGCATCAGAAGCATTAGACAGCTTGCCTTCTGCTTCTGCAAACTTGTCCACTCTTTTGGCACAATTCCAGGACAACCATTTGGACATTGTCGATTTGGTCACTTTGTTAGGTACTAACTAATTTTAATTACTCTCTCTTTCATTAATTACACTAACATGCATGTTTCAAAAAGGAAAGAAAATAATGATTTTGTAGTTTTTTCCCCCTTTAATTATGAGATTGTAATATTTGTCTAAGAAAATAGAAAAAAGTTTTTGCTTTGTACATCAAATATAGATTCTTTTAAGTGAGTGATAATGAGAGTTTCATATATCTTTTTTTTTTAAAATGAGTTGTAACGAGATCGAGTTTCAAAAGTTTTTTCTCTTAAATGAGTACTAGAGAGGGTCCTTTTAAAATTAAATAATTTTCAAAAATATAGAATGTGGGATTAACTAAAAAAAATCAGTTACTTTTACTAGTCGAGTATAAAATGCGAGATAACATCATGATGAATAAATTCCATGCAGGGGCACATACAATAGGCAGTGGCGGATCCAAGATTTTAAAGTTGTGGGTGCTCTCTTAGCTTAACAACAGCGGAATCAAAATTTTTACTGAATAGTTCAAAACATAAAACGTAAATACACAAGAAGCCAAAGAGTGCTCAACATCTATTATATAATATAAAAAATATCATTTTAAATATGTATGGATAATGTATTTTTCGTCGAAGAGAGTTCAAATGAACCAGGGGCGGACCCACATAGCATCCACCGGGTGCTCGAGCACCCATTAATTTAGTATCGAACATTATATATTTATGCAGAAATTAAGAAAAATTGATATAAAGATAACATAGATCACCCATTAAATTAATAGTTTGGTTGGTCCAATGGTTCAAGGTGGATGCTTAAGATTTTTGTAGTGTTGTTGTTGATCTTGAGTTCAAATCCCACCTTTTCACCTTTTTGTTACTTTCCCTGTTTTTTCCTTATTAATAGTTGTTCTTTTACTATTTTTCTTTTAAAAAAATGATATACAAATAAATATTTTACCTTCCTTTATTCAAGATAATAAATATTATTCTCTTCATTCGTAATAATTGTCATGTTTTACTTTACAAAAATTAATTTATAATTTTCAAAGAAAAATTAGATTAGAATAACTCAATATTTTAAAATTAAAATTTCGTTATTCAAAAACTATACTAAAAGTACTATAATTTACAATTTTTTCTACATCAATATGATAAAAAATTATATCTGAAAATGTTACTCAAGATTTGTGGAGGTTTATTATGGTTATAACTTTCCCTAACTATGATGATGGAAAGTGGGACTGAAAGTAAGTGGTCCTCTCTCTGCCTTTAAATACCAAAGAATACCGTACTTTCCATAGCCACTATTCTAAAAGAAATCAGTAAAAATGAAAAGAGAAAGAAAATTAATATTTTGTCAAGAACAAGAAAAGACTTCTGCTCAAGTCAAGTTAAGATCTCATAGTTGATTTTGGTATGTTTTCTTGACTAAACTAATGTGTAAAAAAGATTTATGTGAAAAATCATATAGTTCTACAATCTTGAATTTATCATAAGATTTCATGTTAGATTATTTATGTTTGACAATCTGAACTACGGTAAATCCTTACCTCGCAAGCTTGCACCGGTGTGTGGAAGCAGATCAAAACAGAATATGCAATGTGATGCACATACATCAATAAGCCAACCAGGCAAAAAGGTAAATACAGAGCTGATAAAACTTGTTTTAGTTTGAGTTAACATATAATACAAACGACTAAACCAACGTACTGGCACTGTCCCGAAACTAATTAGTGTGAGAGAGAAGCATACTTAAGTTAACACGCTTTGCAGCTCTTCCTACAATATCCTGGAAGGCCTGCACTTCCCAGCATATACTCCGGATTCTTGGTGCATTCTCCAAGAGCAGCCCATCTCTCACAATGCTCATCAGCATCGGTGCAATTTCCATCGGTACCCACAGTTTTGTCAAAGGAATCCACATGAATCCACTTTGTTGCTGACCATTTCTCACCTTGAATGACAGGGCACCCACCATGGAGGCTAATAGGATCAGGAGTGGCATTTGGATGGAGACTATAGAAAAGCAGTGCATCTCCCTTCCGTGGTTTCACTGATAAATTCCAAGAAAACAAAAACCAGAGAAAGATGCACAATAAGTTGCAGCAAATACAACCATGCAACAATTCTGAGGGATCTTGAAATCGTATAAAAGTTTACCTGATATGCCCTTTTTTGCACATTCAGACAAACTGTCATCTGCTGCCATTGACCTACGACGAGGAGGTTCCTATGCAAAGTTCCAATATTCGTTGAGTAAAGAATGTCTAGTAGCATATTTGAAAACAACGATGAGAAGAAGAAGCCAGGAGCAGATTGTGGTATAAATTTGGTGAATCTAAATAGCAAATGTCATCTCATCATTACCGCTAAATTTATAGAGAGAAAAACAAAAAGACCTCTCTACTAAACAAACTAGAGGAATCAAGCCAAACACATCCAAGCAAAAATGCGACATTTTCCAAGCTCAGACCACTGCTTTAATAGTAACTCTTGCTGCAATCGAAATATGCCATAACACAAGCACAAGTTCAGAATTTTCTAAATGCTCTTGTCAGTTGTCTGCTGTGCACACATGTATCCTTCAATTGTGACACTACAAAGCTCAGTATCCTTTTACTCTTGATTCCCGAAAATATCTTGGTTTGTTATTTGACATATTTTTACACTCCAGTATTTAATCTTCCAAAATTTCAATAACACCACTTCAAAATGAATATATTACCTTTAAACCACCACACAAATAAGAGAATGCAGATATTGCAAAGGTAAGCTAAGAATGGACACCTTAAAGTAGATAAAAGACAAATGCGCTCCTTATAACTCAATGAGCAAAATGCATAATACAATTGAACACAGATATAGCAGAAAAACGGAATCAACAGTAAATAAAACTTAAACTAACCTCTGCTTTAGGGAAGACAGTCTCACCTCCCTTTTCCACGTCTGTTAGATACATAAGTACAGTGGCCAAGCGATGCCCACCTCGAGCAATATTAACCTTGTCAACAAAGTAATCATAGTGTGGCTCATATTTCTGCCCCTCCTCATATCTTAGTACTTGTATTTCTTCTCCATTCTCTGTAAATAAGAAATAAGTATCATGTGCTCTAGTAAATTAATGTTGTTTCTCAATAAATTTCTAACCAGAAGATATAGTGATAAACTTAATGGATAGAAGAAAGAGTGTGTGTCAAAAAAGTTGTTTATAATTCAATTCGAAAAGGGGAATAGTTCTTATAATAGAGGTAATTAATAACATAAATCTTAGAGAACATGTAGTCGAAAAGTTAACAGCTTTAGTATAGCAGATAGCACAACAGGTTTTTTTTTAATAAAAACAGATCCATTGTAAACCAATAACAGTGAACAGAATGGATAATATTTTAAACCAGATCAATTTCCTCTCTTCTAGTAGGCTTCACTCTTTAATGGACACCACATTATGCCATTCTCAGTCTTAAACTGAAGCAAGTTAATTTTGTACAAGACAAGTCTGATAGCTGACGTAATAGAGAGAATCTTCAATATGTAACTAACTGTTGATGAGTTCAGACAAAATTCTCATAGATAGTATCGTTTAAGGGACACCACACCTTTGGGTAGAAAGGTCCAAGTTGCTATCTTATCCTCTATCCCTGAGATAATAGGATCCTGCAGCATGAGAGGCAGAGAGAAGATTTCACAAAACCGAAGATACAGATATGAGAAATGCAGAAGTTATCAAGTATAAAGCAGTGAGTTTGTCTTTAGAACAATTTATATCACCTGAAGCCTGTAATCAATCATATGCTAATCATTAAAGGGAGCAGCCATCAATTATCAGATTAAAACAACAATAACTGTGTTGGGGACGGGTGGGTATAGAAAAGTAGATCAAGGAGAAGGATTGCGAATCCCCATCATGCCAATTAAATTCATATCGTTCATCATCAGTAACAGATCATTTGCTAAATACTCTGATACATAAAGGAGCCTCTTTGCAGTTGTTTAAGGAACTTTGCATCCCAAAAATAAAACATGGACACACAGCCAAAAAGGTCTCCAAATTTTGGTAATTAATAGAATATTGAGAAGAAATTCTCTAAGCAACCAAACTAGGCTTAATTTGTATTCTCCGAATAGAGAGACTAGAAAACTAACATATACAACCACTGTTAAGCGTTAAAGATCAAAAACCATGATCAGAGGATCATATAAGTGAGAGAATATGCTGAATCAAAACTTGAAAAGTGATGATCCAGAAAATTGCAAAGCACTAGCTTGTGCACATAGAAATATGAGTTGCATAATCACAACATTGAAAGATAAAAGCAGTAAAATGGTGAAATTATACATAAAAAGGTGTAGAAATCAACCTTAGCTTTGGAAATGAACATTCCTGAGCTGGTCCTAACGTTACTATGCTTACTCTTTCCAGACTCATTATCTGCCACAGCGGATCTCTTCAGCTCCGATTTCGCCTACCATACGATCTCCAAAGTCAAAAAGTCCATATACAGAAACTTCAACTTCCCAGCAAAACATATTAAAAAGAGAAAATGACACTCACGAGAGATATCAAGTGATTGCATTCTTCATCAGTAAGAAATCCTTCATATACAAAAGCTCTGTAAACAGTCCCAAAAAAATCATAAAATTCATTTTTTTTAAAAAGGGAATTAAGAAGTAATAGAAGGAAAAATACCTAGGTTTCCATGAAATTTGCTTGGCCTTAGTTGGATTGATGATCGGTGAGCTGGACGATTCGTGAATGATGAAGATGAAGAAGAAGAAGAAACTCGCCAGCTGCGAAGAGCTCTTCATGAATTCAGGCCGTTGAAGATGGAAAAATGTACTAGAAAAATTTCGGAGCTGAAGTATTCCAATTTTGCTATGTAATTGTGAATCTAATTTCAGTTGACTTGATGCAGTAAACTTACACAAGATACCCAATGCACTGTACCAGAGGGGTCCTATTTGCAACAAATTTTAAAACAGTACAAAATAAATTCAAGAGAAAAGTACTAAAAAAAACACTTTAATTTACGTAAAACAACAATAACATACCTAATGGAACCTCACAAGTAGAGTATGAAGAGGGTAATATGTATGCAGATCTTACCACTATCTCAAAGGTAGAGAGACTGTTTTTTGGGAACCCTCATCTCAAAAATCCATAAGCAGAATAAACTGTTAAAAAAAAGGGAAATAAAAAGAAAAGAAAACAGAAATGACAACTAATAATGAAAAACACATGATAGTATGTAAAAACAATAAAAAAATCAACATATATATGACGACTAATGACAACACGGGATATAAGAACACGACTAATCCGGTTGGTGTATAAGCATTTTATTATTAAAATAAAATATTAAATCCATATATTAGTGGTATAAATTGTGGTAAGAATGGTTATTAGTTCTTGTAACTTATATGACCATTAGTTCTTGTAACT
>JBCEWC010016456.1:0-13108 GCA_038996855.1 Solanum aculeatissimum | reverse complement strand
GCACTCAAGTCCCAACACTAATCTACAACAATATTGGAAGAACCCATAATTAATTGAAAACTTAAAATCAAATTTAATGGGTTAGGGTTCTTAGGATATTCATGGATGAAAGAGAATCCTTGAATCAAGTCCCACATACCTTAATCCAAGCAACTAATCAACAAGATCAAACTTAATCAAGTCCTCTTCCCCAAATTCTACAAGCTTGCTTCAATAGAGGCCAAGAGAGTCTTAGGATCTTAAGAGAGAGTATAGGAGAGTTTGACTGGATGAATAAGGGTTTGGGGAATATTTTAGGGGTTTAGGAGACCTTAGTGTACCAAAAAGGGGCTTAGGGAAAAGTTAATTCACGAAAATGCCTTTAGTAAAATGCAACTTTCTGGAACTAAGCAATGTCAAATGGTGCTATAGTTCACGTTGAACAGTGAACGGTCCTTCCACCTCCACCGTCCAACTTCCCTTAGCCAATATTTCCAACACAAACTCTCGGAGGACTTTCTATAACACTTCACGAACCACTTGATAGACCGTTTGAGGTGTGACTGTCCGTGTAAGGCCCCGTCCAACAATACTTAACCTCAAAAATGTTATCCTTGGCTTGTCCAAGCTACTGCCTCACTTCACGAGGCAGTACACGGGCCATTTGTTGCCAAATGGACCGTCCAAGGTTCCGTTGACTTAGACTTGGCTTAGGGGTGGTTCCAGGACACCCCTAGCTCACTGGAAAAATTGACGAGACCCTGTATGAACCTTGCAATGTTTCACTTCCCGTGGCCTCTTCCTTGGCCACCTTTCTGAGCCTATCTCCAATGGCTTCCGAATTTCAGACAGTCTCACTGTTTGGTCCATATCTCCCTTATCCGAATCCTAAATTGAGTGAAACTAGTTGTGTTGCAAAGCTAACTCAAATATCTTCAATTGGATATATATCATCCCACATGGTTCATCCTACATCAAAAGTTATTACTATTTAAAGTACACTGCCAAAACTGTCCCTCTAGGCCACCAACTAGCCCAATTTGCATTCGGCTACTTAAACTAGACCCGTGGATACCAAAACTCGACCATGGTTTGTAGTAAATCATATAATTCCAATCATAAGTAGATTTTGAAAATTTTCAGGTTGTTATAATACGGTTCGTATTATGAGTCATAGACAAAAGTGTGATGGTGAAAGGGTTTTAGGCTTCCACAAAACCCCAATTTACAAGCCATAGAGCATTCCATGGCCTATAATCAGGCTTTTGTTAATCCAAAACCCTAATATCATAACCCGACCCAGTATGATTTAAATAGGGGTCAAACTTATTTTGACCCCTTATTTGCAAATAACCGGTGATGGCAAACCCTAAGATTGACGATCCCGTCCACTTACGACCACCAATCTTTCAACCCACGTCACTTTTCGAACAAACTCTAGTGAACCCACATCTCCTAGAGTTTTGTACCCCATTATTTCCCCGTCACTCTCCTCTCAATCTCATTTCAAATTGGTAAGTCTACGGTCTCTAAAACATGCCTTATTGAATTGTAATTTTTAGCGAGTTTGAATGGGGTTGGGGATGGGTTACCAGAGTTGGGAATTTATTCCTATGCCTTAAAAATTTAGTCAGAATGTTTTATTAAGATAGCATTGGGTGACGAAAAGGGTGGGTGTGCTAAAATTGAGTGATGGTGCAACTACTCGGTCATTATTGTTTATTGAAAATGCATTCATATGGCCAAGTAGTTAGCACACACATTGACGAATGGTCAGAGTCATTAAAATGCATAATAAATCATTTTGATGGGGTAATGCATGATTAGGGTTGGTGACTTAGTGTAAATTTGTATATGGGTGCATAAATCCTTGTGTATAAATGTTGTTTGATTGGTAAAATTAGTTGGGGCAACTCATAGATGAGATTTCAAAAGAATTTTTTAACACTGGCCATGTCTATGAGGGTCTTCTATGACTCATAGATTAATTCACGAGTCGTGGTTGCCCCTCTAGAAGCCTCCAATGTTGATTTATTTTGAGGCCTCATCATACGAGACTTTCTATGACTCGTGGACCGATCCACGACTTATAGATAGGTCTCGTATTGGTTGCTAGTGTTAAACCTAAGCTAGGACTTACATCCATGACTCCATCTATGACTCATAGAGCATTCTACGAGTCATGAATGGGTCTCATGGATGCAAGTCTAGTGGATTAAATAGTAACTAAACACTGTCTCACAAAACACTTTACGAGCCATAGAACACTCTACGACTTATAAGGAGGGTTTCGTAAACCCAAATTTCCCAAGTCCAATTCTAAATTTTTTTTTTGTGTTTTGGATTGCAATTCAAGGAACTAATTTGTTTCGTGATTGTGTGTCTTGCAGGTACCTTGGACCTTAAATCAAAGAGAGAGGAGATTTGAGCTATGAAGGCCTGCTTGCGAGACGAGGCCACAGATTCAGATCATGCCCCTGAGGCTAATAGCATTGTAGAGGAGCTTGACATCTAACTAGACTCAAATGTAGAGCCACAACAGACTCAGACATCTTTAAGGAATTCCCTCCCTAGTCTGATGATATAGGTGACCAGGCTAGCAGTAACATTCAGATAACCTCCTCCGAGAGGGGATCCAGATCTAGTTTTGAAGAAGGTTCAGACTCCTCATTATCTTATAGCCCTAGCGTAGCTGAGTTATCACCAGATGCATAGCTCAATATGTTGTGCGTCAAGGGTATGCAGATTATATTCACGGAGGATATATAGAGAAATGAGCATGGCCGACCCGTTTTTTCTATACTGGAGGAGTCACAGGTCATCACCAGAGGACTCGATAGTGTCCCAGGGCTTGAGGACACCATCGTATGACATGGAATCCAGTGGTTGGCATAGCCGGCTGGGATGCACTCACCAGTATTGGTGAGGGAGTTCTTTGCCTCTTATGCCACCATGATTCACAGCCCGCCTCGGCCAGCCCAGTCTAGAGGAGGTTAGAGTACCGGGTTGGGTGATCAACATGTCAGAGGAGACCATCCAGAGAATGCTAATCAAACCTGAGTTTGCGACCCCCAGTTCTACAATAGATTTTAACAATAAAGTGGGGCAGGCACGTGACTTGGGAGTCGTGAGGGACCCGGAGCGTCGAGCCCATTTGATGAGCTGGGTTACTTCTGATATTGTTGTTGTAGGACCTAACCCTACTTGGGTATCCACATCTTTGGAGCCTATTATTAAGGATTCGCTTAGCTTCCCCGCCAAAATTTGGTGGGTGGTGGTTCGATCGAGGATCCAGCCTACACTTATAGACAATACCCTGACGCCATAGAGAGCAATTTTGGTGGCCATCATATTGGTTGGCTATGCTATCAACTAGGCCACATTGATCATAGAGCAGATACATGAGGGAGCCTTGAGGAAGTCCACAATGATCCCCTTTCCATGCTTGATACACCATCTATGTCTAACGGCGAAGGTTCATATTTTGAACCATATGGACATACTACTAGAGGTCCAATGCACGCTAGATGCCAAACTGATCAAGGCTGAAGAGAATCCAGTTTCTCTATGTAGGACACTGAGGCCACATATTATACTTCCAGACTTGCCTACCTCCGTGCCTATGACTAATCCCTTTAGTTCTACCTCTATACAACCTATAGAGGGTCCCCCACAGACTGAGACTACTGAGGGGAGGGGCCCCACTATTGCTACTACTATTGTTCTAGAGTTTGTATTCATGCCTTCAACACCTGCCGATATTACATTTGTGTCGATAAAATCTTTTCAGGCACTGGCATAGAGATTGACACATGCTGAGTCACAACTAGCTCAGCTACTATAGCAGTTGAGGCACTGGGTCAACCAGGTTATTTTAGAGATGGAGAGTCGTATGTAGGCATTCACCACTACCGCCATCGGAGAGGGACTTACACCGGTGGATGCTCGCATTAACGCATTCGAGGAGTGGATCCAGATGAGCCTCCGCACAGTGGTTCCCATGGATTTGTCGGCTATGCAGATGGAGGTTCAACAGCTTCGGGATGACATTGCTGCAGTATTGGTTACTCTATTAGGCTTGATTGCTACCTTGCTAGCTGTAGCAACGATTGTAGATTTGTTCGCTCCAGAGAATCCCACACAGACTTACTTTGGGAACCAGCCTTGCATAAACGATGTTGATGTGAAGTGCCTTGGTGGCGGCAGATATAGGAGGAGGACCTATGGATTTCCCTGGCCAAATCTTGAGAGATGGAGGAGGCCAGACAGAAGTGTGCACACTAATTGCTTAGAAGAGAGGGTTCCTCTTGATTTGATCTTACTATTGAGGAGTCTACCAGGCCTGTGGAGGGTGGACAGAGCGGGACTGAGAGAGGTGCTTAGACACCTAGGTATGTTTCTTTTAACCACAGTTCCTTATATTTTTCTTGCTTGCATTGAGGACAATGCACACTCTTTTATATGGGATGTGGGTGGTTATACAACCTTAGTGAAGTCTAAGTAACTTTGGCCTATAACTACCCTAATTTTTATATTCCAAAGGGTTTTCTTGCCTGTATTCTTTCCCTGTGGATTTTATTTTATGATAAACCGACATATTTATGATATTTTAGGTAGCATGTGTAGTACATAGTATTGATATACATGGAATAGGAAATTTTGTGTAAAAATGATACCCACCAAATTTTTAATTTTTCTAGTTTGATAGTAACCATGCATGATTAGGTTATCTGATAGTTTTTGTTCTGATAAGTGTGTGACTATGATAAAAAGCATGATCTGATAAGTTGTGTTAACATGTAAAGCAGTAGCATGAGTGAGTGAAGGTACTTGTATGATTCTCTATTGTGCTTTAATTCAAAACTTGCCCTATTACTTATGTTTAGACTCTAGGTTAGTTGGGTAGGAAAGGATCTTAGGTCATTGTTCTAATTTATCCCACTTATCTTAAATAAAACCAACCAAAGATGTTAATTATCCCTTGATCCTTATTTTTGAGCCTAACATTGACCCTATTCTTTGTAAACACCTTATAAGCCTGGACCTTAATAAATGATAATTCCCAAAGTTGGCCCTGCTCTTTCCATAAATAGTGTAAACCTCAAACTCAGGATAAAAGCCTAAGTTGAGGGTGGCTAACCAAAAAGTGGCCCTGGTTCAGAGGATAGATATTGTGCACCTCATCTTAGGCCAAAAGCCTAAGTTGAGGGTGGTTTATATAAGGATAAGTCATGAAAAAGGGAAAACACTTAGTGATACAGAGAAGGGAAGAAAAAGAATGAACAGGGTGGAAGAAAAAACATTCATAAGTCCAAAAGAATGTATATGAATAAGGGCAAAGTGCTAAAAAGAAGAAACAAATGCACCCTTAAACAGTTGAAAAAAAGAAAAAGGAAGGAGAAAAGAAAAGTGATAGGTTGGTAGGGTGAAAGTGGTGAATAATGCAGTATCAAAGAGGGTTGTAGTCACTATGTATCCACATAATCACTCCAAAGCCCCCCAACCTACATTACAAGCATAAACTTCCTAACATGATCCTAGTACGATTAGTCAACAAGTCATAAAGCTAGAGTATAGGGGCAAGCATATGGTATTAGGCACAGTAGTTGAATATCTTTTGTAAGAGATAGTGTTTTGATATAGTCCCGATGAACTTGAACTTAAAATATCACCTAGAGTGTATAATGGGACTTATTTTTGTGAAGGTACTTGCATTGCATTGTTCATACTTAACTAATTCAATGATGTGTTGCTTATTTGTGGTTGTATAGCTTGTCATAGTTGCACTGTTGGAGTTTCATAGTCTACACTAGTTTACTGGATAGCTAAGTGATTTGTGTTTTGAGGAAATTTGGGTATCTTTTGAGATTTTTTTGATATATTTTGTGCCATTGGGTTGATATTTATGTCTCTGTGCTGCTTAAGTAGATTGAGTCTATTACTTGAGGACAAGCAACAATTTTAAGTTGAGGGTGTTGATGTGCTGCTAAAATATAGCACTTTTAATTCTTAAAACTTGGGATTTTGTGCGTTCTCAAAGCGATGTTAGTAGATTTGATGTTTGTTTTGTTTGTTTTTGCAGGATTTCAGTGTTGGCATGGTTTTGAGCTTGAAGTACAGATTTTGTAGGAAATTGCCAGTTTACAAGACCCTCTACAAGTCATGGGTCATTTCACGAGTTATAGAGGGGGTTTCATTTGTTGTTCCATTGAGGGGTTTAAAAGTTAGTCCCACTCTACAAGATTTGAGAACGATTCATAGACCATCATACGAGTCGTAGAGTGCGATCGTGAACTAAAGAAGTAAAAAGTGAAGAGTTGTTGGAAGTGGCTCCGATGAAACCCTTCACAGGTCATGGAATCCTACACGACTCGTGAAGGAGGTTTCATGAAGGATACTAGTAGTTGAAACCATATTCCATGAGACCTCGACTCACAAACTGTGAACTGTCTTACGAGCCGTAAAAGGTACTCGTGACTGGTACTAACATAGTTATCCTATTTCATTTCAGCTTTGTATTTAAAGTACTATAAAAAGGTTTTTTAGGTTTTTATCAGAAAGAGATCAATAGAGAACGTCTTTGAACATTAGATACAATACTTTTCGAGAGTTTGTGAACAATATTTTGTAATTCTATTAATTCAAATTTGAAATTTCATTGAGATTTTTTATTTTTTTATCAATTCTTGTTGCGTAAGTTATTTATTATGTATTCTTCTTACATGATTTTTGATCATACCTCAAGTATGTATGGCTGAATCCACAACTAGGGTTGTGGAAACCATGACGAACTAACTAATATAAAAATTGGATTACTTGCAATTTCTTGGATGGTGTTTAGGATGTATTAATTAACTTCTTCATATTAACTGATTTTTAATGGAAGGCCTACGTTAGAACTCACCTAGTATCACCTGCCTGATCCAGGAGATGACGAATAGGAAATGAACTAATTAACAGAGGTTGATCGATTTCTCTTAACTAATTAGGCTACTAGTGGTAGTAGTTTTGGTCTGGGACAAAAAGTAAGGGTTAGTAACAGAACATTACAGAGACTGATCTAGTAATGTGATAAAATTCACCTAGATGCCTGTCAAGGATTTAGGAGAACTTAACGTACTATCCTTCACCTACACACCAGAAAAGAGTCGCAAGTATCTAACAACACTTACTTAGGAAGTCATGGGGAACACATAGCCCTAGTTCGTTTCTCTTCTTATTTCAAATACTTTCTATTATAGTTTAGAATTTATTTTAATTACAAATCCCCCCTTCGTTATATTTTTTTTATTTTTCTATTTCTGGGAGATATTAGAGTATGTCAATTCATGTAACAAAATTTTGCTAATTTGGAGTCTACCATATTCCTCACGGGAACGATCCCAACCCATGTTAGGTTAAATACTTGAGTACGACCTCTTCAAAACATCCAAGTAGGGGTGTGTTCTAAGCGTGAACGGGGAGTTGAGTCTAGAAAGCAATGTCGTGCTATAATATTTGAGACCCATTCCTCGACCTTCTCCTACCTTTCCTCATAGTTTAAAGAAAAAGGAGGAGAAAGGTAAGTTCAAAGACTTTCTCTCCATTCTAAAGAAACTCTCCATCAACATTCCATTGATTGAGGTGTTGGAGAAGATATTTGGCCATGCGAAGTTTATAAAGTACCTTGTTACTAAGAAGCGTACTGTGAGTCAAGAGCTCCAACACTGCTATCTGGTTTCTACTAGATCTTTGGTGCTAAAACGTGAAGACCTAGGCGCATTTACCATTCCTTGCACCATTTGTGATATGGAGTTTGCAAGGGCACTGTGTGATCTTAGTGCTAACATAAATCTGATGCCCCTTGTGATCATCAAGAAACTTGGTCTCGCTGCCCCTACCTCGACAAGTATGAGACTATTGATGGTTGATAAGATGGTGAAGGAGCCTGTGGGGATACTTTATGACGTCCTCATCAAAGTTGATAGGTTCATATTCCTTGCAGACTTTATGATTCTAGATTGCGAAGTCGACTTTGACATCCCAATAATCTTGGAAAGGCCCTCCCTAGCCACTAGGCGAGCCCTAGTGGATGTGGAGTCTAGACAACTCAAGTTCAGATTGAACAAAGAAGAAGTTATCTTTAATGTTTGTCAGACGATTAAGAGGCCAGATGACCTCAAGATGGAAGTGTGGGTTGTTTATGAGTTCTGTGTAATCAAGAAGTCCATGTCGTGTCGCGATAATTAATAAGGCGCTTCTTGGGAGACAACCCAAGTTATTTGATGTAATAGGATAGTTGTTGTTCGCTTTTTAGTTTTAGAATGCTAGGTAGTTTTGATTTTTAGTAGTTTTCTTGTAATTTTAAACAATGAACTGGTGACATATAGGGTAACAGTGTGTTTATGCAGGTTCAAGCCTGTTATTTTAGGCCAAAAATCTAATTCTAAGACTAATCATACGGGTCATACTTCATTATATGAACCATATACCAGCTCGTAGAAGCTTCCAGTGACCAAATATATGTGCACTGCAGCCCACGAGCCAACTTGACGATCTGTAGACTAAAACCATGGGTCACGAATGGGGCTCGTGGACCCCAGGTAAGTTTTTTTTAATTGACTAAGTATAAAAAGTATTCTACGAAACCTTCTAATGAGTCATATCTAAGTCCATGACTCGTGTAAGGTATCACAGAGTACAGGTCTCAAATTAGTGTTTCAGGCCCATACGACACTGAGATCTATTAGCTCTAGAATATTTCATGGCCTGTAATCAAGGTTTCATGAGGCCCGGCCCAGTAAATTTGAAATTTGACCCGATTAATATATAAATGGGTTCAAAATTATTTTGACACCACATTCAAGAAAAACATCCCAAAATAGCCCTACCCTATTTGTTGCTACCTCGATCCAACCCATTATCCGACAGGCTTACCATTTTCCAACAAGAATTTTGGCAACCCTCTTTCTAGGATTTGTTTAGCCCCCTCTCTGATCCTCTTTGAAAATTTTAGCCTAATATACATTATTTTGGTAAGTTTTTAGTTCCTAAAGCCTAATTTATCGAGTTAGTTGTAAATTTTGGTTTATTATTGATTTGAGTGGGATTTTGTGCCATTGGGTGAACTCGTGATGTTCTAATCTTTGTAATTTTATCATGATTTCCTAGGTTAGGATTGAACTAGTTAGTCGGAAAATGTTCGGGTAGCCAATTTCATGGTCACAATATTTAGACCATTGAATTGAAATGAATTGTTATATGGTTAAACGTTTGAGCATAGGTTAGACCGTTAGGATCACATGCTAAATTACTTTCGATGAGGTTATTTTTAAGTAAAATGCTTGTGGGGATGGGGATTGATGGATGTGAAAACTATTTGGGTGTGTGAGTTCACTGTGATACTGTTTAAATTACTGAAAATTGGTAATTTGGAGACACGTATAATGGACTTGGCCAAATTCAGATTTTAGAAGTAAGTTCACGAGGGTTTTATTTGGCCTACGAAACATTCCACGAGCCATTGTTACCCCTCATGAAAAGTTTTAGAAACTGAATTTTGTGAGATTTCATCAGAAGAGACCTTTTACGAGTCGTAGAATGTTCCATAAGTCATATATAGGTCTCGTAGTGTCCCACTTATGTGATACCTAATTTGGAATCACATCTATGACCAAGTCCATGACTCATAGACTATTCTTCAAGTTATACTTGGTCTTGTAAACTATTGTAGTAACTTAAAATTGCTTAACATTGTACCCATGAGATCCCTTTACGGCTCGTAGTTTGTTCTATGGCTCGTAAGAGGGTACTTATAGACCCTTATTTTTCTAGTCCAGTTTGGATTCGTATTTTTTATTTTTCCATCATGGGACTAATTAGTTTCGTTAATATAGTTTTATAGGTACCATGGCTCCGCGACCAAGGATGATATCAAGGCCATGAGGGATCGTCTACATGATGAGCCCACTGGTTTTGATCATTCCCCCTAGTCTAGTAGATCGTTAGAGTAGCTCGACATTCAGACGGATCCAGATGTCGATCCATGGAAAACTCAAGCTACTACGCAGGTGATTGTTGTTCGCCCTCCCTAGTCTAACAAAGGAGGTGACAGGGTCAGTAGTAGCAAACAGATGACCTTTTTCAAGGGAAGGTCTAATCAGATCTAAGGAGGGGTTCAACTCTACCGCATCTTTAGGCCTCCGAGTACCAGATACATCATTAGATGCCTAAGTCAGTAGTTGGTGCATTTGGGGCATGTGGTTCATCTGTGAGGAGGATATATAGCAGAATGAGTAGGGTCGGCTAGCTCATTTTATCTTCGAGGAGCTAGAGTCATTACTAAGGACTTAATAGTGTCCCAGGGCTCGAGGACACTATAGTTCACTACAGGTTCCAGTGGTTGGCACAGTAAGTCGGGAGGTACTCACTAGTATTGGTGGGTCCAATAGAGCCTCAGTACAGTGAGGCATTTAGACTCGACAGCTATCTAGATGGAGCTTTAGTAGCTCTATCTTCCCTTATTGATGTCCCACCGCCTTTCCATATGATCCGGTGGTCGACTTGTTCACTCTAGAAGAGCCATATTTTCCTTCCCTTAGGAAAAGGCCCCACATGGATGATTCTGATGTTGTGCGCGTTAAGACGGAGCTGACGGAGGAGCAGGAGATCAAGCTTGCCCACATGAGATTGAGGCAGGATAAAGAGATGTAGCAAGCTCACAAGCGTGAGAGAGTGAGTGGTGTTGGCCCCTCACGACAATCTCCTACTAGAAAGGAGTTCACAAATCATGTGGAGGGTGGACAGTCTCGAGATGAGTAAGGAACTTCGGTGCCCAGGTATTTTCTTTTGACCCTTGTTCTTTACTTTTGATATTATGTGCACATTGAGGATAATGCACAACTTTTTCGATGGGGTGTGGGTAGTTATAGGCCTTAGTGAATCTGAGTAGCCTTGGCCTATAGCTATCCCAATTTTTTATCCAAAGGGTTTTCTTGCCTGTGTTCTTTTTCCCTGTGGATATTTATTTTTCTGTTGAACCAGCATGTTTAGGATAGTTAGGTAGTATTAGTAGCATTTAGAACTTATATCCACGGCATAGTATGATTTTATTTAATTTTATTTAATGATACCCACAAAAAATTGTGTTTAGTTAGTTTTGACAGCAACTTTGCATGATTAGTTGTCTAATAGTGCTTGTTCTAATAAGTTAGGCAAAATTATGATAAAAAAAACTGATCTGATAGTTTGTATTAACATATGAAGCAGTGTCATGTGTGAGTGAGCTTAATTTCCTGATTCAGTACTATGGTTCAATCCAGAACTTTCCTTATTACTCTTATTTATGTTGTAGATTAGTTGGTTAAGAAAGGATCTTAGGCCATTGTTCGTAATAGTCCACTTAGCATAAAAATAACCAACCAAATATGCTATGTATCCCTTGATCCCTGTATTTGAGCCTAAAATTGACCTCTTAATTGTAAACACCTAAGAAACCTTACCTAAATTCATGATTAAATCTTAAAATTAGCCCTGGTCCTTCCTTGAATATAATGCACCTTGAATGAGGCAAAAAACCTAAGATGAGGGTGGCTACCAAAACTTGCCCTAGTTCGAAGGATGGATAATGTGCAACTCAACCAAGGCCAAAAGCCTAAGTTGAGGGTGGCTAGTAGGGAAAAAGTTTTAAAAGGGGAGGGAAAATTAGTGTTGCAAAAGGGGAAGAAAATAGGGAATAGGGTGCTAAAGAAAAAAAATGAAAAAGTGCATAATCAATGTGCTAATGAGAAAAAGAATTTGAAAAATAAAGGCACTGTGCTAAAGAGTTAAAAATAGGCTCCCTAAAAGGTTCGAAATAGGAGAAAAGGGAGAATGAATCAAAAGATAGGTTGGTAGGGAACAAATGTACGAAACCCATTTTCAAGCAGGGCCATTAGTCACTATGTTTCCAAAATATCACACCAAAGCCCCCTAAGGCTACGTAACAAGCCTAGTAAGTCCTAAAGCGATCCTAACCCAACTAGTTGAAAGTGTTAGTCATAAGTATAGAGGCAAGCTGTAACAACCCAAAAATTTTTGAAATCTACTTATGGTTGGAATTCTATGATGTACTAAAAGCCATGGTTGAGTTTTGGTGGCCACGGGTTGAGTTTAAGTGGCCGAATGCAAATTGGGATAGTAAGTGGCCTAGAGGGACAGTTTCAGCGGCATACTTCAAACAGTCATAACTTTTATTATGGGATGAACCATGTGAGATACCATATATCAAATTTAAGCTCATTGCGTTACCTTTGCAACACAAGTTATTTCACTCAATTTGGAGTTCGGGTGAGGGATATATGGCCCACACTATGAGACTGTCTGAAATTTGGAAGCCATTGGAGATAGGCTCAAAAATGTGGCCAAGGACATTGACACGGACCGTGAAACATTGCACGGTCCGTCTAGTGCCTCGTGGGATGTCACAGTTAGCTTGGAGTGGCCTGTAACTACCCCTAAACTAAGTCTAACTCAACGAGACCTTGGACAGTTCATTTGGAGCTAGACTGTACATCCACTGTCCCGTGAAGGTGGACAGTGGCTAGGCCAAGGCTTGGCCAGGATATTTGAGGCCAAGTGTGGTTAGACGGTGCCTTGGATGACCAGTCACAAGCTGAACAGACTGTTTAATGGTTCATGAAGTGTAACAAAAAGTCCACTGAGAGTTCGCGTTGAAGAATTGGCTCAGTGATGTGGGAAGGCCAGTTGAACGGCTCGTATGAATGTTGACGGCACTGTAGCTACCATTTGGACACTATGTCCAGTTAAAAGTTCCATTTTATTAATGGTATTTTCGCAATTTAATATTTCCCTAAGCCTCCTTTTGGTCCCCTAAGGTATCCTAAACCCCTAAGACATTCCCGAAACCCACATTCATCCATTAGAACTCTCCTATACACTCTCTTAAGATCCTAAGGCTCTCTTGACCTCCATTGAAGCTACCTTGTAGAATTTGGGGAAGAAGACTTGATTAGGTTTGATCTAGTGGACTAGTTACTTGAACTAAGGTATGTGGGACTTGATTCAAGGATCCACTTTCATCCTTGAAGATCCTAAGAACTCTAACCCTTTTAAATTGATTTTAAGCTTTCCAATTAGTTATGGGTTCTTC
>JBCEWC010016455.1:0-13108 GCA_038996855.1 Solanum aculeatissimum | reverse complement strand
TTGGCATTTGGTTGTAAATAATTTTTGTTGACATATTCATGTAGTTAAAGGTCTTAAATTGTATAGTTATGTTTTTTTCCCTAAAATAAATAACGCAAAATATATATATAATTATAGAAAAATAAATAAATTTTTCATTTAGAGATTAACACTGACAAAGGAAAAATATTTAATTATCTTTATATATTATGGTAAAATAGTAAATGAGGCTAATATACCTAAAATAAAAATATAAGTATGTTAACTTTTAACGAGTTAACGGTTTACCCGATAAGAAAATTGAATAATCCGCCCCCACATCAATAAGCCGTTAATTATAAAAATTTAATCCGTTCCCTACCCATTTATTCGATAACCCAATACCAATAAGCTAATTTTACGATTGACTTATCGATTACGATTCAATTTTAAACACCCCTAACTCAACCATTTTTTCTTTTTAAGTATTTTTCTTCTTCATTTCCTGCTCTATAATTCTTCGTTGAGCATGATGCACGTGAGCCGAGAATCTATTGAAAACAATCTTTTCATCTTTTTTGAGATAATAGTAAAATCTGCACATACGCTATCCTCTCCGAATCTTATTTAGTGAGATTTCACTATGTTGTTATTGTATTTTATGATATATAATGATATGTTTGTATAAAAGTTACTAAGCGAGGTGCTTGATCAGGGATGAATCTAAGTAATTAGGTATAGATTTTCGAAAATTCAATAACTTTTATATTGATAGTGTAATTATTTTGAGAAATCTATTGAATATATAAATTAATAAAGTATAGATTGAAAATTAACTAACAAACAATGACAGAGTTAGAAATTTTATTTAGAGGATTCAAAATTTTAAAAAGTAAATACATAAACTCATTAAAAAATGTTCGACATCTACTATATATACTTTAAAAATTATTTTAATAGTATTCCCTCTGTCTGTCCCAATTTATGTGGCACTTTTCATTTTTCGAGAGTCAAACTGTTTAAATTTAACCGAGAATTTGAGCATGAAATCTTCAAATTTAATTGTAGTTGCTTTGTTTTCTTATATCCATAGTACATATTCAACTTAACAGTCCATCCTTAGAGTACCATACATTACGAAACCATAAAAAACCACCATCCAAAGAGGGTGTTAATTTTACTTGTCATTCCCCATTATACAATGTTTACTAACAAAAATATACAATAGTGAAGGATAAATACACGGGTTCGAATCGTACTTTCCGTGTATATTGTTTACTGCGAAACCATACTATCTAGCGCGAATCGATGGTGAAATAAGTATGGAAATTCAATTGGCCTATATAGTAACAATTTACAAGTTTCCTTGCAATTGTGTATGTGAGGTCAAATGACATGGTGAGAAGCTAAGTTGCTCGGACTCTCCAAAAATGTTGCCATACCCGTGTCGGATCCTTCAAAAATACACTATTTTTGGAGGATCCGACACGCACCTGTCAACATTTTTGAAGAGTCCGAGCAACATAGGTGAGAAGTATATGACGATACTCGAGTTCAGTTTAACCTCTGAACTATTATTGTCTTTGATCAAGATATATATTGTATGCATATATGATTTATATTAGTTTAACCTGTAATTTTCGTATGCGTCGTTGTTTACGTCTTTGGTTGATTGCTTCAACTGGATCCACCCAGTTCTTGTCTTCCGAAACAGCTCGTTCCCACCGATCCTTAAATATTTGTAGCTCATACATTGACTGTCGTCGAATCTGCACCATGTGAAAAACAATGAATACAAAAACACACACCCCGAAAATGAACCTATATGCTAACACAAACTCAGCAGGATAGAAGCAACGCCTCACCTCAGATCGCGCGTCAACGTCGTGTCTCTGTAGGCCAAAATGAAAAGAAATCAAACAAAAGCAGTAATCAGCTGAAGTTGAGCCACGAAAATTTCTCAAACTGTTCACGAAAAGGAGCACTAGGATGTTACATACCTTCACAGACTCTTCAAAATTTGAACGCTGTATAAACATGAACAAAATTCAGTGGACAAATAGAAACGAGCATACAACGTTGTAATATCAGCGCAGAGTTTTTAAGTTATACACACCGGCCATCACAATGTAAAGATTCTTTCTTGATCAGCTACCAATGAAATGCTTATCATAGAGATTTACCCGTAACTAATTTATTATATGTAATTTGATTGTGTCGATATAGCGCATAGAACTTAAAACGGATCACGAGTATATACAGTGCATATCCTGCACTTGGGGATAACCAACAGAGAGAACAGCAAAATTTTGTCTTATGACTTCAATTAAAACGGCGGATAATAGTGACGGAAGGTTACCTTCTTCAGAGATGGACCTCCTAAAGTTTGAATACCCTGGTGGAGGATATATTCACTATCAACTATTCCAACTTTTTTGGTCCGGTCCCCCTACAACAATTTCAAATTTCACATTAGTTAGACTCATTGTATGCATTCTGTACCTCCGAATAATAATCGACAGCATGCTAAGAATTCTTCTATCCCGTAAAATAGCTTAAATGAGAACTTATATATCTCTCCAGAAACTAAAATAGCTTGTTGCCAACACACGAAAAGCTGCCCTGTTCATCAGTAAAAGCTAATCTGTCGGTGGACCATTCATAAGGTTTTGACTGGATGAACGACGGTTATAGTGTGAAGAGATGAAGTGCAAATGTTTTAAAGGGCCTTGAAACACGTAACATATATGTTCTTTTGGAGTAAAGACGCTTCTCTTGTAGAACACGGAATTGGGAATGAAACCTATTAGCCATCTATCAGAATTCAGAATAAACTGAGTTGCTAGGCATTAAAAGGAAATTTTACAGGTCTACTTCATAATATAACAGAGTGAAATTAAAACCGAACTAAAACTAAGCGGCCACGAAAAGGTGATCTAACCTGTGCACAATAACCAAGCTTCATGTCCATTCCCCATCCATGAACAAGATCATTCTGATAGGAAGACTCGGTAATCAGAATTTCATTACAGTAAGTTTAAATCAGTACATGCGTGGAAAACGAAAGCAGGTACGAAAATAAACAAGCAAAGATTCTTCAGCATGAGATTTCAAAGTGTAAGTGAAACATAATCGGCGCAACGTTTGGAAGATGTGTATTCAATAAAAACACATTTAACAGTACGAGAGTATCAGAGCTGAAAATGGGAAGCAACTAGTCATGAAGATTAGGAAATGCACGATTTCACAATGATATAGTTAACCGTTGCATTTTAGTATCTATCGCAAGTAAAAGATAGTTGAGTCATCTGCCGGATAACAATCCTCAGAATATTAGGTTAGCTTAAACATAGATTGCATAGTCAGCTCCGACAGAAACCAGAAGTTAACCTGTATAAGATGCCAAGCACACAGCCACGCAGATATTGAAAAGACTGGAGCCATTCCTTCCACAAATCTGCAGGTAAAAAGAATATGGATCATACACATTCTCGTAGATTTTGAAACATTCAAAAGATTTCTTCAGATTCAACACGCGCTTGAAGCAAGATTTTATCCAAATTGTTAAAAGAACTGCATTTATAGAACACAATTGTCGGTACTGTAGAAATGAAAAGTGTACTACACTGGAAAACAAGATATGCACACGATTAATAGCAATTGTATTAACTGTCTTAAGCTTACCCGCTGCAGGGTGGACCTTCGCTTTCATTTGAGCATTTTGTCCTACCTCTACTATAATACACTCGTCTGTTAAAATAAAAAGTGCATTAATAATCTTCCAAAACATTAAATTTGAGTCGTCGGAGTATCACAGCTCACCTATGGAACCTTTTTTTCTTGCGTCTTATTGTGATTCTATGATGTATCTCAGTTGAGTTCCGATCCAAGGCTGGCTGGGAAACTTCCAGTCCTTCTGATTTCACAATTTCGAGATACCTGAAACGACAGTGAAGGTCCAATAGAAAACCAAATTACCAATCTAGCAAAATGTTGATCGAATTTTAAAAACAAAAGTTCACCAGAAGTAAATTAGATACTTATATCAAATGCATCTACCTGCAGACTTTTTTATATATGTATATATAAAGGACATATTTGGTGCAAGCATTTTACCTTCCAGGATGGAAATTCGTCACTTCCAAATCTTCATCCCAAAGGAAAATGTAATCGTAGATAGAAACAGCAGAAGGATGTAAGAATCGCTTCGCAAACCACCTGCATTAAATGAAATCACAACACCAATAAGTTCTTCTACTTCATAAGTATACAAGCTGATCGTAGATTTTCACGTGAAGAAAGTTTTGCATAAAAAGGAGGCCTTAGACAAATTTTCCAATCATTGAGAGAACTCGAAAATTGCATTTCAATTCATCTTTCATTGTCAAACTACTCTGCTCTATTTTTTTCGAGCGCAGAACAATCAGTCATCAGCAAATTAAGTTAATAAACATCCCCACCCCGTATATCGTCCGATCTTAGTGAACATCAGCCTACTTAATTTTCCCCCTCAAACCCCACAGGATTAGGTAGACAGCAGTCTCCGATTTCAAACGATACATACTTCAGCTAATTCAAAATCATTGACAATGTTCGTACCATTTAGTTTGGTTGTTTGCAACAATATGAACGGCTTCTTTACTCCATGGGAGGTCCCACCAGCCATCAACATGTCCATCATAGTGGAACAAGATGATTGTAAAATTCTCGGGAAGAAACTGAATTAAAATATATCAGGCATCAAATCAGAAAAGATTAGTCAATTACAAGTTTTCCAAAACAAAGACAAGTAAGATGTTATACCTTTTGGACAAGAGTATCAACATTGCTCTTCTGTTTAATACCAACTGCCATTGCCAACAAGTTACGAGAACTAGAATCGCTCGCCTGAATATGGGAACACGGAGGATGAAAAACTGAGCGGAGGAGAAAAACTAGGAAACAATGATAATAAGAGATACTAAAGGAGGATGTTATATTTATTCAACCGTTAAGGAGTAGAGAAACACCTTGGACTTTGAATGACTTGTAGACCAAAGAGGCTTTAACTCTAGATCCGACGTTGCTTGAATAATACCACGAGGCAAACTTTTCAAACGTGTAATATCTACATCAGAATCCTGGATGGAAGAACAGAAAGCATAAGAGTGGCAATTGATACGAAATGTTCCCGTCGAATACTTCATCTCATCAAGAACCGGAAGCTAATAAGTAGCGGACAACTACAAATTTATACATCGAGAAGAACAGAAACGCAACTACCTTTGAAGAATAAAATGGATCCAATTTCAACTCCATCTGAAAAGGTACACAGGGAAATATGATTGTCAGCAGAGTGGCTGGTTGTATATTTATCAGGCACAGTTAAAATGTATCTCTACACTTCACACTCGATCATTCATCTGAATAAAAGGAAAATAACGTAACGATCCAATGGCAGCACCGTCATACCTCTGTCTGTTGGTACTGATAATTATTGATCCTATACACAATAAACAACATAACTATACACATCATCCCCATATACACTAGTTGTTTCACCTTAACTCCACATGTCACCTGCAATTAAACTCTCAAACCGTTCAATATACAGTAAACTTGGATGTTCCGAAAAAGGGAGCAGATTATTTGTGATTTTTAAATATTATGCATTCACATACCCCGTCAACAAAGACCCTCTTTTTCTTCGTTGACGCCACTGCCATGATAGATGCCCTCATAGGCGACTATACTATGATATATCAAAATTTCTCATTACAAGCTGCAATAACAACAATTTGGTAAAAACATTAGGGAAAAACATGTCTACGAAAAATAGCCTAATTATGTAAAAATGGGCTTCAATATCTACAACATGCTCTACGATAATTCAAATTTTGCAGCGCAAAGCAGTAATTTGTAGCACACCATGTGTTCTATGCTATAATGCAGAGCGAAAAAGACTAAAGGCTTTACAGTACGTGTTCTAGGAAATATGAAGTGAGTTACTTGAGCGCACACCAAGTGAGGGCCCTCCACCAACCTCACACAACAAGTCACATTTTGTATCTCGTGGCACTACTTGCTTACCATTCTGTTCCTACAGACTAGCTGGTAATACCTCCGAAGGGCGGATAGACCCGTCCACACGATAGTTTTAGAGGTTAAGGAGCTCTAAATTGGAATTCAGTAGTCTAAAAATGGTCATCTATGCTCAGACCTATCTACATCATCACGATAGCAAAGAGGTACCGCTGCCTACTCCTACTAAGGCTGAACATCTAATATGAACTATTCTCCAGCACGGAAATGCCATGTCAGGCGGACCTATCAAAATTGGAAACTTTTTAATGTCACCCCAGCAGAACCAAGAATTTTGAACTTATCAAATTCAAACCTTAAAGGACTTTAACACTGAACTAATTGTACTTCTAAAATTATGGGTTCAGATTTAGTATCTATCAAAATTTAACTGAGCTTTCACATAACTATCTACGTTCAATGTCAAAAATACCACCTAGGCCTACAAGACAACCCAGACACACGAAAATAAATATCGAGACAAACAAACAAACAAACAACAATAACATTCTCAGTATAATCTCACAAGTGGAGCCTAGGGAAGGTGAGGTGCCCTAGCCCTAGCCTTGTGAGATAGGTTGTTTTCGATAGACACTCAGCTCGAGAAAATCGAATAAATATAAAGAGACATCATAAGCACACAAAGAACAAACATGTTTCAATCAAAATTTCCAATCAATATCACTAAAAACTACTAATAGGATTCCCAAAATAAAAATAAAAATTGAAATACATAAGATTACAGTAATTTTCTGCAAAAAGGGAATTCACAATTAATTAATGCCAATATTAAATCCATCTGAATGTGTTAAATTCAAATATTAAAAGAAGTGATGTTTCAAGAAACTTCATAAATTCAAAATTTGGCAAGAATTAAATGAACACAGAACATTACTCCTGACTTTTTCTCTTCTCAAGATTAAAAATACAGACCAACCCATAATTACACACTTAATTAACAATTAAATAGCACAAAAAAATTACTGTAATAATTTCTTTTCAGCTCATGCAAAAATAAATTCAGATAAAAAACAGAGAATATAAAAAATTTTATATTGCTCGAACCCTTCAAAATGTCAGCGAATGCATAATAGTATATTTTCAAAGAATCCGAGATGAAAATACCTCATAATTCAGATGAACCCCTCAAATATGAATCTTTAACAATAGAGTAGTGTGTCACCCAATAATATTGTGTTTTGGACAGACAATATAGTTTAAAGTGCCACGTTTAAGTGGAGTTTGTACACATGTTACCACTAGGAAAAATGCACCTCTTCAAAAGATACCTTCCCTTTTTTCCTTTTTTCTTTTTCCAACTTTTTCTAATATAAAATTAAAAATATTATATAAAAAGGAAAACATGTGAGTTGTGACAGCTATTTATTTATTATATTATAGATGGATATAAATACAATTTATTATAAATTATAACAAATATATAACTATATTAGTGGTCAATACTGTGCATTACACGGGCTCAATATATATTATTGTTCTTTTTTAATTTTTTGATGTAGATAAAATTTAGAGAGTTAATAATTTTAATTATTTAAATTTATAATATTTTGAAGTAGTTTTTAAATAATACATATTATTCCTACACAGAGAAATAAATTCATTACAAGTAATGTTGTAATTTCATAGCAAACGTAGATGAAGAAATAATTAAATAATAATTAATAGAAATGAAACAGTAAAATTAGATAGGCACGTTAATAGTCAGGCGCAGAAAAATAATTTATCATGGGTAATATGTAATTTTATAGTTGAAGTAGATGAAAAAATATGTAAATAATAATTAATAGAAATGACATAGTAGAATTAATTAGACACTTTAATAGCCACCGTAAAATTAAGCAGACGCGTTATTGTAATTTCATAATCGAGGTAGATGAAGAAATAATTAAATAATAATTAATAGAAATGACACAACAAAATTAAGTAGGCACTTTAATAGCCACCGTAAAATTAAGCAGATACGTTGTATACCTGGTTCAAGCAATTGAAGCAAGTACGACAATCCTAAACTGCTCAAAGCATTTGCCTAATAATCACCACAAAATTAAATAAACACGTTAATTTAATACTCAGCTGTCTGTTTCAAACTGCTGAAGCATGCACGACAATCCTAAGCTGCTCAAAATAATCGCTTATTAAATAAGAGAATTTATTGATACAACTGTATTTGTCAAAACAACTTGTATTTGTTGATGCTATTGTATTTGTCGAAAATATGATATTTTAAATACAAATTGTATTTGTTAATATACTTGGTACAATTGTATTCATGCTACAATTATCGATAATATAACAAAACAATTATATTTCTCTCCACTCTCCTCTAAATCTTGCTCGCCTCTCTCCTTTCTGTCTCCATCTTAGCTCGTTTCTATCCTCCTTTTAATAGCTAATTTTTTATACAAATCAATTGTACCAGTTATATTTATGATACAATTAGCAATCAAATATACAAATTAATTATTCTTCTCTTTTCTCTCTCTTAGATCTTGCTTATCTTTTTTAGACAAAAAATTAATATTAGATTATTTTAGGAGAAATAATTTATTTGGTTCTCCATTCAAACACATATAACTAAAATTTTAATTAATTTTAATATTTATTTCAGACATATATAATAAAAATAAAAGTATATTAAATGAATTTGTTAAATTTATTGTTATATTGATAAATTGATGATTAACACTCATTTTTATAATACAATGAACTTATATTTTATATTATGTATTTTTTTTAATTTTTACAGTAATAATATTTTCACACTTCACTTTTATTTATTCAATTTAGATTTTGCATGTTGTTAAAAAAATAATTATATGAATATTTTAATATATTATTCATAATAATTGATATTTAGTCTTAAATTTTTAAAAATAATTTAAATAAGTAATTAATATTAAAAATAAAACACTAATAAAAGAATAATCTTTTGATATCCTAAAGGTAACGAATAAAAATAATGGGTTTGACAAAATCTAATATTTTTAATCCAAACTTTATATAGGTGCAATTATATATAAAATACGTTGTGGATTCAGACAAATTTTCAAGGATCATCAAAATTCATAATTTCCCTCAAAATGAAGCCCTATGCAGCGTGAATTCGAATTAGTCGGACTCCAAGACAGGTATCAAATAACTGATAAAAAATTTTAAAAAAAATTATGAGTTCAATTAAATTCAATAATTTAATTCAAATTTTATATAATCGTTATATTTCTTTTTATTTAAAATGTATAAACATGAAATTTTAAATTCAATAATTCAAATAATTAATGATTTTAATATAATTCAAACTCCCTTTGTTTGAATATAGACTTAAATTTTGAATTCAATAATTCAAATAATATAATGATTTTTTCTTTGATTGGAGGTCTTCTACAAGGACAATGGCCTACTTGTCTCTTATAAAAAGTTCACGTTTTTTTTTCAAAAAAATGTTTTTCACAAAATAAATAGTTTTTTTCGTATGTATTTGGTACGCAAATAAAAAAATATATTGAATAATCTAGACAAACAATCATGAACGTAAGGATTATTGATGGTAAAAGTGTGGCATTAGTGATGGCGTTCTACTTGTGGAATTTGTTTTCTCTATTCTCATTAGAGAAATCACTTTCCTCATTTTATTAAAAAATATTTTTAAATTATTTTGATCAATCAGACATAAAAAGAAATCGAAAACTCTTTCCTTTCTCCCCTGCCAAACATACCCTAACTCAAATTGTCACACTTGATGTGAAAGTTTTCTGTAATTTGGTCTGGTTACCAAATATTTCTCTATTTGGTAGAAGGAATCTATAAATTACTATGTTGATTAGTTTAATTTGCACCTAATCAACAATTAATTATAACTCAAAAAAAATTGACATTAAAATCAAAATATCTGTAGTCATTATTGTGGATGATTAATTTCATATTTTAAACAATTCAATAGTACGTAATAGATCGAATTAGGATATAAATAATTAAAAATTCAACCAATAATGTTATTCAGATTTTACTCTAAAGTCCAAATCCTACGAAAAAGACACATATTACAAATAAAAAAAGTGAATAGGAGAAACTGATCACTTAACGGGAGTCGGTTCCTCAAAATAAATATTGAACATCAGATGATTTTTTTTCTAAAAAAATAATTTAATATAATTTTATTTGTTATAACAAGTTCTTTGGATTTAAATTTTTTATGTTAGTAGTAATATTTAAGAATTTATTTATAAGGACATTACATGATGTAGGATTATTTAATCTTAATTTTAAACTATGAATTAATGGTTGTTAGCAGGTCAGTGTCAACAATCTTAATTATCAACTATGATTTGTTTTTTTTCCATGCAGGATTAATAATAAACATAACATCTTGGTTGTTTTGTTAGGCTATCTACAACCTTTTTATTTAATTTTTACCATTCAAATTTATTTCACGTATTATTCATTTTGATTTAATAAATTTTACGAATTTATGTCTCAAAATCTAAAGAATCTTAGTAACTCAGTCATTCCATATATAATATATAAATATATTGATATCAAATCAAAATCCTTTTTTTTTTCTCCCCTCCAATCCACATCTACCAAAAACAAAAATCCAAAATTACTACTATACATTTTGGTGTATGACAAATGTTTTTGGACCAATCAATATGTTGAAATTGACAATTAATTTCTAAATAAAAAAACAGTTTAATCCCCTCACAATAATTAAAAGAAAAAATTATTTGGTGTTGACTTGATGTATTTTTTGAATGGAGTAATAAATTCACTGTATTAGAAAATGAGTATAGTTAATAATAAGGGGGTACGAGGTCGATTCAGCAAGATTGGAGCCCTAAAGTCAAACTTTAGAGAGGGGTCTAAATTTTTTTTTATAATCATCATATATATTTTTATTCAAAAATCTACTTTTCTATATTTTTTAGATACAAAGTAATTAATTATTATTTTATAATCAATTTGTTTTAATACAACTAATTCATTCAATTTTTCTTGAGAAATTGTTGATATTAGATAAGATTTTATCAATTTTAGTTTCAAAAAACTTCTTTTAGCCGAGACAACAATTATAAGAATTGTTAAATATTATTTTATAAACAATATACGTACTTGAAAAAGAATAAAGTCTTTTTATTTGATTGAATACTTTTATTAGATCATTATCTTCTACTTGTATTATTTCTCTGAACATTTTCAATTTTATTAGTTAAGAACACCCTTTCATATTTTTTTGATTCAAGATTTTTATTATTTGTTAAAAATTTATCAAGGGTTCCTTTTTTAGATTTATTTAATTCTTCAAGTTTTTTTTCTTGTAAAATTGAAATCATATTTTCTAGTTGACATATTTAAATTAAATAAATTTTAATAATAACTAAAACAAGAATAAGCATACTTATGAACTAGGGATATTACCAATAACAAATTTTCAAGAAAAATTATAAAATAAAGTTAGGATGCTAAAACCTGATTTACGAATTTGATAAGTTGATATAACAATATCGAAATAGTGTTGAGTTCCTTCAATATAATGATTGCGTGTTGCACCTTTTGAAATTTTGAAGAAACATCGAACAATAGTTCTTTTGTAACTTGTAAACAACAGTAAATTAAAAGTTTTTGTAGGAGAGAGTTCAATATTGAGAATAAAAAAAATAAAATAGAGAATAATTGAGATGAGTATAAGTAAATAATAATATAGGATCAAATTATTAGGAGATATTTAAGAAAGTACAATTTCTCATGTAAGGAAGTTAGTCCCAAAAATTATTCCATTTCCTTATTGAAGTGGGAAAATACTAACGGCTTTTTAAAAAAAAAAACTTTGACACATTTTTTTGAATTTAAAAAATACTTATAATTTTTTTTAATAATATATATGATATTTTTTTTCAAAATGAGGGCTCCAAGCAATGACTTTAGTGGCCTAGTGCTTGAGACGGCCCTGAAGGTGTATGTTATTTAAATGGTATAATATTGATCGACGATATTCATGGTGAAGTTAACAATAGGTTTAGAAACAAACGCTGAAGTTTAAATGATTTAGATTGAGCAGGATCAGGAGTGAATACTTGGAATGTAAGTCTATTGATGATACACATAAGATCGATATGGAAGTAAAGCTTGATGCATGCTCAAAGTATTTCGAGTCTTTAATTCAAGTTAAAGGGAGATTGATCAGGTGCAAATTTATAGCCACGATTATAGAACACACGAACCCATGATCTCTCCATAAAATTTGGTACATCATGTAAATATTTTATAAAATTGATCTAATATTAGTTGTTGGCGTCCATGCTTCGACTTAATGATGCACTCAATGAAAAACTTAGTTATTCACAAAGAAATATAGATCAATTCCCACTTAATGCTCTTTTTTTTTCTCCTTTCTTTAGTGGTGCATTCATATTCCAAAAATCTTAGATTCGTTACTGAGATCGATGATAGCGTCACACATTATACTGGTATAGAATGAATAAAATAGAGGCTCACTTTATAATCTTGTATGATAAGAAGATATTATTAAAATTTAAAAATAAATTCTACAAAATGATAATTAAATCGACTATATATAAAATAATTAGTAAGCACGATAATTAAAATGATAAGAATGAAATTTATCTTTATCTTTTCTCCTTTAGACTTGTTTAATGTGAAGATCAGATTCAACATAAATCATGTGAGTTGATGAAAAACATGTGACTTTTGTACAATGGATCAAGATATGTGACTTTTGAAAAAGTAAATTATATATTGGGTAAGCCTCATGCAATAAATATTTATGTTTAATAATTTATTTGTGTTTTTTTCGACAAGTTTAGTGATAATTATAGAATTTATCAAAGATTACATGTAAATTACTAAACATAGATATATCATATATATATATATATAAAAGAGTATGTAAGGCCCGCCTACGTGGCACACTCACATAATTCTTATTTATTTTTCTTTAAATAATTTAATATTCTTATTTATTTTTCTTTAAATAATTTAATATTTTAAAAATCAATTAAATAGTCCAACAAAAGTTAAGAAAATTCAAAAGACATCATTTCTAATTAAACGGTAC
>JBCEWC010016454.1:0-13108 GCA_038996855.1 Solanum aculeatissimum | reverse complement strand
GATCACATGAAAATTTATTCATACTCAAAAGTTGTACGAGATGGAGATATAGAAGAAAACAGGAAATGGATTATGACGTTACTTAACCCCAAAAATAATCCAGAAACAAGAGCTTTCAGAAAAAAAATTTATTTCTGAGGAATTATTAACCAGATATTGCAAATTAACAGGAAAGAACTGTTCAGCACACAACTGTTCAAAATGCAATGGAGAAAGAAATGTAATTCTAGATGTGGAGTCGGAATAATTCAACACCATCTAGACAAAAACTACTACTGCACGACTAAGAAGACAAGTGGACGGAGAGAAAATATTGGATAATCAATAAAGAAAAAGGAAAGATAAGGAGATAAGGTTGACAAAAACATAAAGAGATGAAGAAAAAAGGACTACTTGAAGATAAGAATCCTTGACAAAATTGAAAGATATCTACTTTATGTAAATTATTGTAGACTTTTATAAAAATAGAGTAAGAAAGTCGTAAAGTGTACAGTTTTCACATTTTTCTTTTTCAAAGGAAATAGTTGTGTAATTATTAGAGTAGGAATAGTGACTTAGAAAAATTTAGTATAAAATGGCAAGCCATTTGGAAAACTAAGGCAAGACTTTCGTGAGAAAGCAAGCCTTCTTGTAAAAAACCTTTCACAACCAGCAATAAAAATACATATATTACTCTCAAAACTATGGAGCATTTAACTGATGAACAATTATCCGATATCAATCTATCAGATGAGCAAACATCCGATGACCTGCAAAATGAGGTATATCGATTTATGATTATGAATAGCTAAATTCGTAAATTCCTGAAAATCATGATATAACAATGTATGCTTATTTTAGTTATCATGTAGTAGAAATATTATTTTCGGTATGGATGGGAGAAATTCATTAACGATAACACTCTAGAGGAGACTTTTTAATATTTGATAATGATGGAAAAGAAACATTTGACTTTAAATTATTTGGAACAAATGAATGTGTAAAAAAAAGGAGTTGGAGGCAAAAAAAGAGAGGAAGAAATGAATGTTGCCATTAATAGAGTCTAGAGTCAAAAGGGAAGATTTGAGCGAGGTATAATGGAAGTAGTTCTTCTAATGATGATAGTACCGAGGATTACATGATAGAAGAAGAGGATGTTGAAGAAGAGGTAGAAAGGGAAGAGAAGTAACTGACTCATGAAAACACTCCATGATAAAAATCTAGACGCGTGGAAGAGAAACAAGATGAGAATAAGGTGGGGGTGAGGGATAGGGATGGTGAAGATGAAGAAACCGAGGAGGATGATGACGAAGAAGAGAATAAATGGGTTGACAAAGATAAAAAAAAAGGCGCAACGTTCAAAACATAGACACAATAATGAAATATCTTTATCTGTACTCCTCGGCTACAGTAAAATTTTGACTAGTCAAAAGATATGGCTAGGGAGGGCGCAAGCTTTACTTACTCTTTTGTGCATTTTCAGCAAGTACATTGTCCTTGGTGCTTGTGATAATGCAAACAATTGTTGGAGGGTTTCCCACACTTTGGACAACTTTGTTTGAGATCCAGAAGGCATTATTATCAGCTTTCCAGTCTGGATCAACAACAAGCAAGTTGAATAAATATATCTTAACATAAGTAATAAGCTCGAAATATGTGAATCTAAAAAGAAGGTTAAATAGAAGGAATGACTTAATTAATTTTTTTTAAAAAAATAAAGAGAGAGAGTTGATTTTTGTGGTTATAAAATCGTAATTAGATTTGAATTCATGAAAAACCTTGAATATGAAAAAAATAAATAAAGGAAGGTCAAGTCAAATGTCCATCAAATAAAATGTCTTGAAGTATTTAGGTTAAAACATGTCATGCTTAACCAACTTAAAACTAATAAAAAAACCATATAATTCAGACCAGAACAATAAATGGATTGCAAAACTTAAAAGAGTGAATCAAATTAATTATTTTACTAGTTTTGAGAATCTTCTGAAAACTGATTCTTTAGACATGAGAAATTGTAAAGAATATGTAAGTCTTTTTCCATTTGTAAAATTTGAAAAATACATAAAGTAAACAAGATTATGAATTTGGAAAAGATTTAATTCTAAACAAAAATGAACTTGAAATCCCCATTATCCCTTTAAGTTCCAATATGCTATGGCTAACTCGTCTTAATAAACGAAAAAGTCACAAAAAAGAAAAGTAAAAGATTAGAAGATACTCTTCTCTTCAATCTTGCTCTTAAGGATTGTTGCAAGAGGTGAGAGAAGTATGTGGCCGAAAGAGTGTTGTATGCTCGAGCTCTAGCGATGATGTTGAGTCTCGTTGAGACTCCACATGATTTTGAAGGTCATGCAAAACAAAGAAATGTAAGAGGGTAGTTAGAAAAACATATTGGTCCCTTAACAATAGGTAACTCTATAAACTAAACAATTACAGAACTAACTATACATAAATACAACATCCATGGATACTAACACAAGGAAGATGCAGATACAACAAACTAAAGGTAATACTTATTCAACTTCCATATTCTTAATGGAAAAGGTATCACTGGAAATCTTACAAAGATGAACATAATTTTAATATATGCCTGCAACTTCTATGCAAATTTCCATAGCACCCTCTTCTTTTAATGAAAGCAAACATAATTTAGTATCAAATATTTATAATACAAACTTTGCAAAATCAGTTCTTCTATAAGACAATAAAATACATCGATTGGGCCATCACGTATAAATTATGACAATCTACTACTCAGAATTCACAAAACAAAATGATCTTACCAACACAAATAAACACTCTGTAATACAAAAGCTCTAAAACATGATTTCTAAACAATATTCTAACAACAAAAATAAATAGATTTAAAGTCAGATTTTCACTTTTTATGGGGTAGTGACTTGGGCTTTGAGGTCTCAGATTCACATCTCCTTATCGACATTGAAACGAGATTTAAACCCTGTATAAACTGAAATAGAATACTTGAAAGCAAATAGAGTTTATCTCTGGTCTAAAATCTGTCCTTTGCTGAAAATAGGGGCATCAAACTTTTGCCAATGGCGTAAGTGCCTGAAAATTTCACTTGAAAAGGAAATGGGGATGAACGGCACAACTCCAAAAAATTAAAGAACCCTAGCTTCAAATGATACTGAATTTATTTGGGAAAAGAGAAAGGGTTGTGGGCTGGCTAGCTTTTAGTAAAAATGGGCAATTAATTGGGTAAGATTTTGGACAAATTTGATATTAAAAATGGGTTGATGTTTGAAGATATGGTCTGACTTGGAGGCTCATTTGGCCGAATTTTATGGTCTTTTCCTCCTTTAAATTTAGAGATTTTTTTAGGAAAAACAAATTATAGGCCCTAATTATTGTTCCTTGACTGTAGTTTCAATATTTTTAATTCGTAGCTATATTTTTGGTTTGCTATCTGTTGTACTCATTTTATTTTTTGATGATTTTCCTATAAAAATACAAATGCATCTTAACTAAATCGAGTAAAAGAAGAGATTTTTTCTGATATGGTAGTAGAATAAAACACTCCTTATAGACATTTCTATTTTAGTTGAATCTTGCTAATGTAGTAACAAAATTTTCTTTTTTGAATGAAAATTAGGCTTTTATTAATATAAATACATTACACAACTTATTTGGGCTTACTGTCGAAATCTAAAAAATGAGATATATAACCTTTCCATCACATGGTCCGGCCCAAACAACATAAATAAATAAGTACCAAACATCCTTTTTGGTAGGGTTTCCTAATCTCTTCCTCTTCCTTTTCTAGCAACCCCTATCTCTCCCTACGTTGCCGCCTTGGTCAAAACTAGCACTCTGATCTTTCTTTCTCTGACTCTCTAACTTCTTGCATCCTGTTCTTCTTTCTGATGGATCCATTCTCAGCTGTCAAAGGTGAGATTTTAGCTTTATTCATCTCCACCTCTTTGTTTTCTCATTATTTTGTTTTTTCACACGTGCTCTCAGGTTCAGGGTTGATTCCACTTTTTGCTTCTGAATCTACTAGTGACAACAAGTTTCTCACTTGATGAGTGTGTTCTTCTAACCATTTTACTCGATGTTGAATATGATTTCTTACCAACTCTCCAATTTTCACAGGTGGTGTTGAGGTGAAGTGCATGGGAAGCTTCATTCCCCATGCATAAACAAGTGACGAAACTTCTTCCAGGTTCCCAGTTCCATCTTTGCTTTCGTATTGTTGAGCCCCTTTTTTTTGGATGATGTAGATAGATTAGATATCTTTTCAATTTTTATGGCACTGTCGTTGTATATATGTGTTGTAATTATGGAAATTGATGCTATAGCCTTCACTTCCCCTTTATCCCCTGCGTGGTGATACTCTTAAGTATGGGCTTTATAATTTATCACGGTTGATTATCTTCCTGCTATCTGCGGCCATGTTCCTAAAGTTTGAGCATGTGACCCTTCCACTGTCTATTGCTTTGTTTGCTAACTAATCTGCTAGTTTATTCCCCTCACTGAATATGTTCTGAAATTGATGATTTTTATTTAGAATGCAATCCTTGATTTCTTGCACCATCTCCGAAATAGCCCAAGGTGTGTTTAATATAGCAATAGAATAAATCATTCTTTAAAAATAATCTTATTTTAAATTAGACTCTCAAGTTTGTGTGTGATTAGGAGTGGCAAACGAGCGGGTTGAATCAAATATGAGTTGAACAAATATGAGTTTAGTAAAAATTCATACAACAACCAACTCGACTCATATTTCAAATGAGTAAAAATAAGTTATCCAATGGATAATATGGATACCTAAATTATGGTATGTATCATGTTAATAGTTTCAAAACCAAATCCTTTTACCCATTCCTTATCCCCTCTCCCAATTAAACAAAATTTAAAAGTTTTTAATTTTTTTCTTAATATAAAATTATCACCCCTTTCCCCTAACCTGGCCTCCACCCACCTACCAACCCATCCCACCTGCCACCCTAACCCCCTCAAAAAAATTAAATTAAATTTTTAATATTCCCTAACCCTACCCCCTACCGCCAAACCTCCCACCCCCACCCCCACCCGCTGAACAACCCCTACCCATTCCTATCCAAAAAAATGTGAAAAAAATAATTTGTTTTTTTCTTTAAAAAAAATCTATAACTTTTTCTTCATCTTAAATGGGTTGGGTGTCCATTTTTTATCCATCCTAAATGGGTTGGGTACCAAACTCGTTTAAAATGGATAAATTTGGATAGGTACCCATATAATTTACCCATTTTCCCAACCCTATGTGTGACTCATCATTATTTTAGCGAATTCAAAATCAAGTATAAAATCTTTTAAATTTCTTGTATTCATTGTATATCTTTGTTGTATTCATTATGAATCAACTGTATTCAAATGCTACTAAATATTTTGTATATACTTATTTTTTGGTAAAGCATATTTCTATTGCATAACTTATTAAAGCATAGGGTCCTGGCTACTATCATTGGGCATGTTGTGTGCCACTGTGTTCGAAATAGTTGTTTAGTTGGGCCACAACTGGCCCGAGGAGGAAATGTTATTAGAGTTTTTTTATCCTAAAATAACTAGTTCCTAAGGTGTTTGCTTCCACCTGATTTTGTACAAACACCAGAGGAACTACAAAAATGGATATGTCTTTAAAGCTACCATTTTTTATGCCTTCTTTTTCCATTGCATCAGCTACTTGGTTTTGTTCACAAAACACATGTTGTAGTTCTCATGCTCCTAACCGGTTCAACAAGGACCTACATTCAAAGATAATGTTTTCATAGAGTAAGTTATTTCTGTGAAACATTCTTACAAGTTCTTGGACGTCTGTGTTGATTTGTAATGGTAAGAAGTTGTTGTATGGCCAGGAGTAATCCTTGTCGAAGTGCTTTGAGCTCTACTTCTATGTGGTTTGTATAGGGTATTTCTCCATAAAAATTCAGTAGCCATTTCCATTCATGGTCTCTAAACACTCCTCCTAACCTTCCTGGTCCTGGATTGCTCCTCACTGTCCATATATGTTCAACTTGATGTTCCTTGTGTTAGGAGGCTCCCACATAATGTTGATGTGATAGTATATGGTTCAACTTCCATCGTCCTGCCTAATGATGAGTGCATGTTCCATGGCCTGCCCATGTACAGTGGAAAAACTTATGGCATCTTTCTTCCAATTGAAGATGTTATTATTTCTAGTTAACAAAATATGTCAAAGGCAGAAAGGGAGGAAGATATACCATTTGAGTCTGGAGTTAAAATTTACGTGTTGTATACTTTGCCAATATGACATCCATTCCCCTTCCTTGAGTTGTTTTGCAAGGGGGATTGTGGGATTTGAGCTTTTCCTCTTAACCTCATTCCATAAAATAACGGCGACCCTACATTGGGAAAAGGTATATTTGATGTCCTCTCTTGGGTAATCGCAGATGGGGCAATGTGGGCTCACATTTATCCCTTTGATCTGGAGGCTATGGTTTGTATGGGTCCTTCCATGGTAGAGAATCCATAGGAAGTTTTTTATTTTATTTGGAATATTGGCTTTCTAGACACATCTAAAGTCCTTCCCATTGATGTTGTCATGTCTTTCAATGCGTTTCTCAACAATGTGTTATTGGTTGTGATTGTGTAGAAGATACCATTGTTGGTTAGGCCCCTAACTCTTATATTTTCCTTATTCCCTTCTAGATTGAGAGAGTAATCTCGTATTACTCTTTGGATGTTTTAGGGATAGGTATGGAAGTGGCATTGAAGTACAATTGGCCATTCCTCTTGATGTCTCCAACTTTTAATAGGTATTCACTTTCTCTTAGCAGCCCAAATATATAGTGTGTGATGAGGTTTAGATTGGGTATCCATGTGTCCACAAAGAAGCTAAATTTGGTCTGTTTATGGACTACCTATCTTATGGCCTTAGAGATGTATGCCCACCCCTTTTGGATATTTCTCCATATTCTAGACATAATTCTATTTGTTCCTCATAAATCATGGCACTGTTGTACTTATTCATGAGAACTTTCACCCAAAGCTTTCTGGGGGTTTGGATAAATCTCTATGTTAGATGTGTGCCCACCCCTTTTTGATGCTTCTCCATATTGTGGATATAATTTTGTTTGTTCCTTATAAATCATGACACTGTTGTACGTATTCGTGAGCACTTTCACCCAAAGTTTACTGGGGCTTTGGGTAATTCTCCATGTTAAGCTTGCAAGGATTATCTATTTCTTGTTTCGCTTTAATGAATTCCCAGACCTCCTTACTCTTTTCTTTTAGTGATAGTTTCCCAATTTAGTATGTGAATTTTCCTTTTTCCCTCCTAAAGCCCCAAATGAAATGTGGAGTGATTTTATCTGGTAAATTGATGCAGTTCATTACATGTGAGGGTATACCGCCAAGGAATGCTTTTGCTAGGACTATTCTTTCAGTCATGTTGAGGGAATTATTTTTCAAGCCCTCCAATCTCTTTCTCATGTTATCTATAATATACGGGAAGTCCCTGCTAATGGGTATCTTCCGAAAGATTGGGAAGCCTAGGTATTTTCCAAAGGGGGGGGGGGGAATTGTTCTCTATGGTAAGAAGGGAGGTGCACATGTCCTTGTTCGGGGGTGCAGTTTCTTGAAACGATGATGCTGGACTTGTTTAGGATAACTTTTTGTCCAACGAGGTTGTGAAACTACTAAGGATCTCGGATATTGTCTTGCAATTATAAGGGTCTACTCTAGCAAGGATAGTGAGGTCATTAGCAAAGAAGAGGTGTGAGACTTTAGGTAACAAGCTAGTGATTTTCATGGGAGTCTAGTATTTTAGGCTCGCCGCTTCATCAATAGTTCTTAAAAGTCGTTCCATGAACATGATGAAGATGTATGGGGACATAGGGTCTCCCTGGCTAATACCTCTTCAAGGGTTAAAAACCTTTTTTTTTCTATCATTTACAAGAACCTCTATGGAATTGGAGGTGATACAGGACATGATGAGCTCTAACAGATTCTCAAGGAAGTCAAAGAAAGATAGAGTGTTCTTGATGTAGGACCATTCAATCCTGTAAAAAGCCTTCCCTAGGTCTATCTTAAGGATCATATTGACTTTCTTTCCCTTCATCTTTTCAAAAAGGGAGATCAATTATTAAACAATGATGGCTTTATCAGAGGCTCTTCTATATGAAAGGAAGCTTCCTTGACTAGGACCAATCATGGAAGGTAGCAAGGGTTTAATCCTATTAATAATGATTTTGAGTATCATCTTGTAAACAGTGTTTCAGAGGCTTATTGTTCTAAAGTTTCTAAGGCTGGATCCGTTAGCATTTTTAGCAATGAGCCATAACAAGGTACTATTGGCCTCTAGGGGTATTGTGGAGGATTCAAACACTTTTTTGCAGAAAAGACTTGTTTCCTTTCCACTATCATCCTAGTATTTTTAAAGAGAAGGCGGTGTAAGCTATCGATCCCTAGAGCTTCGAGTAATTTGAAGGACTTTAGTGCTTTGATGATCTCAGTATCCCTAAGGGGCATGTTCGAAGAGGAAGTTTTTATGTTTGGGTATGGTCTTGTTGTGGCAACACTTCTAGTGGGTTGTCTACAGGCCTAAGATTTCTTAGCGGTGCAAATCTCTATAAAAACCTTAGAGTGTAATCAAGGATGACACTCTTTGTTTCATACACCTTCCCTGCATTATTTTTCAGTGACATGATTTTTCTTTATTCTCCCCCTTGTTAGGATGGAGATGTGGAAGAAATTTGTCTTTGCATCACCTTCACTTATCGAGGATATTCTGAAATTTATGATAAAAAAAATCCTTTTTCGGCTTATAGAAAGTTGTCATATTTCTCAATTAGCTTCTTCTCCAGTTTTTTTAGGAAGACACTGTGGTAGTTATTTGGGGACATTTGTAGCCCTTCTCAATTTTTGAGGAGATTCTTTGGAGTTAGTGGAAGATGTTCCCAAAGGCAATTTTGTTCCATAAGGTGGTTCCATTCTAAAGGGTTTTGGATTATCAGAGCCAAGTTTCGTGTCTAGAATAAGAGTAGGGGCAGTGTTCAAATTTGATACGAGGTAGGTTAGTGACCTTGGAGTCAGGGAAACTTGTACCTAGGAGTCATTTGTAACACATTTGTCAAGTATTTCGAAGATACGTTGTCTACGATTCCTATATATTTTATTGTTTCAGGCATACTTCGGTCTTTTGTAGCCTAAATTTACTATGTTGCATTTTTGCATACAATTCAAAAGAAGTTTTGTTCTAGTAATATTTATGCAGTTGCCTCCTAACTAGTCTATTGCATGAAGGACTTCATTAAAGTCCCCCCGATGAGCCAGTCCATTTTGTAAGCTTGGGATAGCTTACAGATTCCCTTCCGAAGATGGATTCTAGAGTGGAAGTCGAGGCTGGCATAAATAGCGGAGAAAAACTAAGGTTGGGAAGTTGGGTTTTCCTTAATTAGGATGTGGATTCCCTGAGGAGTGATGGAGATGCTTTCCAACTTTAGTAGGTCTTCCTTCCACATGATGGCAATTCCTATGGATAGCCCGTCTGCCACTGACTAGATTTAAGAACCAAAGTGGAGTGATTATGTGAAGTTCTTATGCTAAGCAATGCTAGTTTATGAGTTTTCACTATTCCCTCACAATGTCTCTTGAAGCTCGCACTATTCGCTCCTCTAGTGTTCCCGATGATGAGGTTTGTCATTGATAAATGACATTAGATATGCTCTTGTAGCTCTTTCCTCTTCTCCAATTGGGTTGTCTGTAGTTGGTTCAAAGCTACTGCTGTAGGTACGATTTCCTTCTAGTTCCTCAGATTCAAGGTGATTTCAGTTATGTGTTTCAGATATTGCACCATGATCTAGGTACTGGTGACCTTCTCAAATTCCTTGCTTAGCAATTTCTCCAAGATGTAAACCTCTAGATACTACTCTCCTCTTCTAGCTAAGATTTATTCCATTTCCCTGTTGCTTTGTCTTAGCAGTTCTAGGGTTAAGATTTATTGCTCCTTGCCAGGTCACCATCATTTTTGTCATCTTGGTTTGGTGGCGAGGCCGTCTACGGGCTGGTTGCCAAAAAGGCTGCAAATCTCATGCTCTGGTTGCTTGGGTGGCATGGGTAGAAGGGAAAGAAAGGGAGACTTTGAAAAGTGTGTCCCATCAGTGACATAAGTTCTTGCATTTGAATCATGTTCATGTTTCAAGTCAATTGGGTTCTCCTCAGAGTCTCCAACCATATCTGCATCCCCGACCCCTCCTTGACTATATGTGCTAGGTACGCAGGGTCTTGGACAAGGATGGTGTCATGACCTGGATAGGGGGCCTAGATGTGACATGGTGAAAGAGGACCGGAAGACCCTCGATCAAGCCATCATAGCATCATTACACACATAATCAATTCGGAAGCGCGGAAGCTAAACACATAGCACGTAAATTCTAAGGAATTGAGGACTTGGGACTCATGCTATGGGGAAATAACGGGAATGGGACAAACATGCTTGCACATAGAACATAGTCAATCACAATACCCAATCATGTAAGTCAATATCATACCTAGAGGACATGATCATAAAACAAGTGAAATGGCATCATATTACAAAAACAAATACCCAACATACAAGTCAAACGTACAAAAGTATAGATTTGTCCAACAATACCTCTACATAGTTGAGCGGGGCCTCGACAAGTTTGAGGATCACCCTCAAGTCAGTAGAAAGTAAATACATAAACTAAAGTGATAGATAGACGGTGGCTATTGATCTTGAATAAGAGAGCTCACCACTAGCAAGTCTTCAATAGAGTATCAAGCGTCGTCCGGAAGAATATAGATATCACCCTCGGTCCCTACATGGTTAGAACATGTAGACCAGAATATGGGTTAGCATAATTAAGAACTAAGTATGCGGGTATGCAATGCATATGACAAGTATAGTATGACCAAACAACATGTCAAGGGGACAAATGATACAAAAGGAATGCACCTAGCCAAAGAGTAATATAACAATATGCTATGCCATGATGAATGTGATGCAATCCTATGATCATATATAGCGGGGATGTCACCTCAACCGACAATAGAGGAGACCCGAGCGAGCCACTACCCGGATCCGGACTACTTGCCAAGTAGTACCCTAGTAAACCCTTCAACAAGGGGATACAAAATAAGTCAATCCCTATCTAGGGAGATAACCCATGGTGGCACATGGTTTGACAGAAAGGGTGGGTCGCTTGGGGATATCCCACTTACTACCCAATCCCTCGGTATTAAGTCTCATCCCAAGGTAATACGTATATATACATGCATTATTAAAGCAGAAGACTTATATTCACGTTCAAAACATGCATACTTAGTCAAAATGGAACCATTGTTCTAATCATGTTCATGCTTAAGCAAAACGTTATCAAAAGTTTACAAAACTTTTCATAATCATGTCATGTCAATGCAATAAGAGTAGCTCATGTACATAGCTTATCATATCAAGCCTTCAATATAAAATCAAAATGGTGCAAGTACCCGGAATGCTCATAGAGCTAAAACGGAGAGACTATGTGATCATAAGCCTAGCAAAACTTATCATATCAAAGGTTCATCAAAAGTTCATCATACAAATAACCATGATTATGCCATGAATGAAGATCAAGACCATGGGTAATGGAATTCAAACTTAATTTCCCAATTTGCTAGATAGTTCATCTTCAAATATGTAGAAATCCATAAATAAGTCATAATGCAAGTTATCCATGCTTAATTAAATCATGTAAAGGGACATGCAAGTTGATCAATAAGGGTTTCAATGTACATTCATGAATTCAAGATCAAAATCATTTCTAAATCACCTAAAAACTACAGAACTCAAGTCCCAACACTAATCTACGACAATATTGGAAGAACCCATAACTTAATTGAAAGCTTAAAATCAAATTTAAAGAGTTAGGGTTCATAAGGTCTTCAAGGATGGAAGAGGATCCTTGAATCAAGTCCCACATACCTTAATTGCACCAAAAAATTGCAAGGTCAAACTTGGTAAAAGTTGTCTTCCCCAAATTTTTCAATCTTTCTTCAAATGAGGCCAAGAGGGTTTTAGAATTTCTAAAGTGAGTGTAGGAGAGTTTGAATGGATGAATGAGGGTTTGGGGATTGATTTAGGGGACCTTAGTATACCTAAAAGGGGCTTAAGGAAATGTTAAATCATGAAATTACCCTTAATAATATGGAGATTTTGACTGGACACAGGGCCATATGGTTGCTACAGTGACCGTGAAAGTGTCACACAGACCGTCTCACCCTTCCATCAAATGACACTTAGCCAATTTTCCACGCAAACGCTTGGAGGAATTTCTGGAACACTTAACGAGCACCTTGACAGACCGACTGAAGGTCAACAGACCGTCTCATGGTCCCGTGAATCTTGCCTTAGCCATCTAGGCTAGCCACAGCCTGGCCAAGCCACTGCCTCACTGGACGGAACCCTTCACGGCCCGTAAAATGGAAACCCCTAGCCCAATGGACCCCCACACGACACCCCACACAGACCGTGACAAGTTTCAAGAACCGTGGTCCTGCCCTTAGCCACTTTTCAGAGCCTATCTCCAACGTCTTCCGAATTTCAGGCAGTTCCACTATTTAGGCCATAACATCATCATCCGAACTCAGAATCGAGTGAAACCAGTTGCGTTGAGAAGATAACTCAAAGATATGTAAGTTGATATATAGCATCCCACACGAATTTACCAGCATCAAAAGTTATGGAAGTTTGAAGTACACTGCCCAAACGACCTCTCTAGGCCACCAACTGACCCATTTTGCGTTTGTCCACTTAAACTCTCCGTGGCTACTAAAACTCAACCATGACCAGTATTATATCATATAAGACCAACCATAAGGAGTTTTAAAAAAATTTCGGGTTGTTACATTATCTCCCCCTTGGGAACATTCGTCCTCGAATATGCTAGGACTAGGGCTTGAGGACTTTAATCACAAACACGATACATGCTGAACAATACATCAAGAGACCATGCATAAATTCATAAATCATTCAAAACTCGTGTCAAAACATCATTTAACCATTTTCGTGCTCATGAATTCATGCAATGTCATGAAACTCAAGAAACAAGGAATTAGGACAAGTTAGGGGATAGAACCTAGTACCTTAGGCTGGAGTAGATTGGAA
>JBCEWC010016453.1:0-13110 GCA_038996855.1 Solanum aculeatissimum | reverse complement strand
GGATAGAACCTAGTACCTTAGGCTTGAGTAGATTGGAAGAGATAGGGATATTGCTCCATCATGTCCAACTCCGCTTCTCATGTCGCACTCTCCACGTCTTGGTTCCTCCAAAGCACCTTGATCGAAGTTATCTCCTTGTTGCAGAGCCGCTTCACTTGTCCATCCAAAATTTCAACCGGCACCTCTTCATAGGTCAGATTCTCCTCAACCGTCATACCCTCCAAAGGTGTAATGGCCTTAGGATCACTAACCAACTTCCTCAATATAGACACATGGAATACCGGATGAATGGAGTTGATGTCCAAAGGCAAGTCCAACTATAAGCCATATTGCCAACCCGTTCCACAATCTCATAAGGTCCGACGTACCGAGGGCTCAACTTGCCCTTTCTGCCAAAACGCATGATGCCCTTCATGGGGGACACCTTCATATACACCCAATCACCAACATGAAATTCAAGATCCCTCTTCCTAACATACGAATAAGACTTTTGACGACTTTGTGCCATTTTCAATCTTTCCCTAATTAAATTCACCTTTTCAATGGCCTCAACAACCAAGTCCGGGCCTAATAAGGTCGCCTCACCTATTTCAAACCAACCAACCAGAGATCTACATCTCCTACCATACAAAGCTTCAAATGGAGCCATACCAATGCTAGCATGAAAGCTATTGTTGTAAGCAAACTCAATGAGAGGTAGGTGATCATCCCAATTTCCTTTAAGATCCAACACACAAGTCCTTAACATATCCTCCAAGGTTTGAATTGTCCTTTCGAATTATCCATCGATTTGAGGATGAAATGCGGTGCTCAACTTGACCTAGTACCAAGTCCCCTTTGAAAAGATTTCCAAAAATGAGAAGTAAATTGAGTACCACGTTCCGATATGATAGACCTTGGCACACCATGCAATCTCACCAACTCCTGAATATATACCTTAGCATACTCCTCAGCACTATAGGTAGTCTTACCTGGTAAGAAGTGAGCCGACTTAGTCATTCTATTAACGACCTCCTATACGGAATCAAATTGCCTCTGAGTACGAGGCAACCCAACAACGAAGTCCATGTTCACATCTTCCCACTTTCAAGTAGGGATTTTAATGTCTTGTGTCAAGCCTTCGGGCCTTTGATGTTACAATTTTACTTGTTGGCAATTAGGACATTCCGACATGAACTTGGCTATGTCCTTCTTCATACCATCCCACCAATACAACTCTCTCAAATCTCGGTGCATTTTGGTAGATCCCAGATGAATAGAATATTGAGAATTATGAGCCTCTTTCATGATAGTTTCCTTTAAGCAATCAACATCTGGAACACACAAACGGTCTTGGTACCGTAGCACACCATCTCCCCCTTGGTAGAAAACTTCAATCTTCCCATCGGCAACCAACTTCTTCAACTCCACCAAAGAAGAGTCTAAGTCTTGTTTTGTCTTGACATCAACCACCAAGGAAGACTCGGATCCACCTTGAACACGAATTTTACCATTATCGGATTCGATCAACCTCACACCTAATCTAGCCAAACGGTGCACATCCATCACTATCTCTTTCTTTCCCTCTTCCACATGAGTCACACTTCCCATAGAGAGTCTATTAAGGGCATCCTCCACTACATTAGCCTTTTCGGGGTGATAAAGAACACTCATATCATAGTCCTTGAGAAGTTCCAACTACCTCCTTTGCCTCAAATTAAGGTCCCTTTGGGTGAACACATATTGCAAGCTTTTGTGATTGGTGAAGACATCCACATGAACCCCATATAAGTAATGTAGCCAAATTTTCAAAGCAAATACCACCGCCGCCAACTCAAGATCATAGGTTGGATAATTTTATTCATGCACCTTCAATTGTCGGGACGCATAAGCTATCACCTTACCATGTTGCATAAGCACACAACCCAAGCCAATACGCGATGCATCACAATATCCCATAAACCCATCTAACCCATTAGGCAAAGTCAAAATCAGAGCTGATGTAAGTCGATCCTTCAAAGTTTAAAAACTCTTTTCACATTCATTTGACCATACAAACTTGGACTTCTTTTGAGTCAACTTAGTCAACGGAGACACTATAGAGGAAAATTTTTCAACAAACCTTTGTATACTAACCGACCAAACCAAGGAATCTTCGAATATCCGAAGGAGTCAAGGGTTTAGGCCAATCCTTCACCGCTTTGGTTTTCTTAGGATCAACCTTAATGCCATCACCGGACACCGCATGACCAAGGAAAGAAACTTCTCCCAACCAAAATTCACATTTGCTAAACATGGCATAGAATTACTTCTTTCTCAAAGTTTGAAGAACTAATCTCAAATCATCCATATATTCTTGTTCACTACGGGAGTAAATCAAGATGTCATCAATGAAGACTACCACAAAGTTATCAAGGAATGGCTTGAACACCTGATTCATAAGATCTATGAACACCACCGGAGCATTAGTCAACCCAAATGACATCACCACAAATTCAAAATGACCATAAGGATTCTGAAAGGCCGTCTTGGGAATATCACACTCCCTTGCCCTCAATTGATGATAACCTGAACGAAGGTCTATTTTAGAGAAGTGAGTAGCTCCTTGAAGTTGGTCAAACAAATCATCAATTCTAGGCAACGGGTACCTATTCTTAATGGTCATCTTGTTCTATTGTCGATAATCAATACACATTTAGAGCGACCCATCCTTCTTTCTCACAAACAACATGGGAGCACCCCAAGGTGAGATACTCGACCTAATATACCCCTTTTCTAGAAAATATTTCAATTGATCCTTCAACTTCTTCAATTCTGTCGGGGCCATACGATAAGGAGAAATAGAGATAGGTTGAGTATCTGAAAGGAGATCTATGCCAAAATCTATTTCTCTATCGGGAGGGATACCGGGCAAGTCCTCGAGAAATATATCAAAAAACTCATTAACCACCGGAACCAATTCAAGCTTAGGTAACTCACCCTCCACATCTCTAAACCGTACAATATGATAAATGCACCCCTTACAAATCATCTTCCGGGTTTTGAGGTAGGAAATAAACCGACCCTTAACCACGGAATCACTACCCTTCCATTCCAACACCGGTTCATTAGGAACTTGAAATTTAACCTGCCTAGTCCTACAGTCAACCGAGGCATATGATGCATGCAATCAATCCATCCCAAGAGTAACATCAAAACCATACATCTCAAGTTCTACAAGGTCACCGGGGAACACTTTATGCGACACAGAGACAGGACAACCCCAATACACTTTTGGGGCAACAATAGACTCACCCATGAGAGTATACACCGAATAAAGTTCCCTTAGAGTTTTGGGACTGAAACCAAACTTAATAGCCAACAGAGGAGTCACAAAAGATAAATTTGCACCCTGATCAAGTAAAGCATAAGCATCAAAAGCAAAGATTTTTAACATACTAGTCAAGATGTCCGAAGCTTCCTCCACGTCTTGCCGGCCAGGAAGAGCATAGAATCGGTTTTTCTTAGGAGCACCACCAACCGAAGCCTTTGGTGGCCCTTGACTATCGGGAGCCATTTGATATTTCTTAGCACCCCTTGGACATTCGAAAATCTTGTGATCCAAACCACCACATCCAAAGAAAGCACCCGAAGCCTTTCTACAATCACCCATATGATGCTTCCCACATTGACCACAAAGAGGAATTGGGGGACCACCCCCAACTTGTGCCTTAGGAGGAGGCATCCTAAGATTAGAAACCCTCATATTAGAACCTTGGCCTTGATGGAATCGGCCAAAACCACCACCACCACTTTTAGAGTTGGAGAACCCAACATCAAACTGGGCCCTCTTGGCTTCATTAACCCTTCTCTCCTTAAGCTTTTCACCTTCAATTTTCTCGGCTTAAGTCATGAGCCTAGAGATGTCCGTTTCAGGGATAAGCATCGCGGTCTAACACTCTATCACCACCAAATCCAAAACACCCGAAATAAACTTGTGCGTTCTTGCACGGGGATCGGATACAAGCATTAGAGTTGGAGAGCTTAGTAAATTTGAGAGCATAATCCCTCATGGTCATACCACCTTGTCGAAGATTGATGAACTCTGTCACTTTGGCTTCCCTAATCTCAAGAGGAAAGAAATAATCAAGGAAGGCTATTTTGAACTCTTCTCATCCAACTTTGACATCTGCAACCCATTCAACCAACCATTAACAATACCACACTTGGGCCACATCTTTCAATTGATAAGCGACCAACTCGGATTTCTCTTCCGAGCTCACTCCCATGATAGTCAAAACCTTAGTGAGTTCATCAATAACCTCTTTAGCATCTTCATCCACCTTTAAACTGAAGAACTCTAAAGGGTTCATCCGGGTGAAATCCCTCACCCTAGAAGTCGGAGTGCCCATATTCACGAGATTGATTGGCCGGGCTTGGTTGGCCACATCTTGGGCCAACATGGACACCATATTTCTAAACTCAGCATGAGACACTTATTCCTCTACCGGCGCTCGAGGGGCTTCTTTCTCAAATTTGGGATCTTGACGGGGGAAGGGAGCTCTTCTGGGAGGCATGTTCTGAAAGAGCGATAAGAACCAAGAGTTTAGGAAATCTATCATAACAACTCACGGCATGACACAAGGAGACAATGAAATGAGACAAATTCCTAAAACGTCGTCATAGCCTCTCACTCTTAGGTATGGCGCGCATCACACCCATGAATGAGACTCTAAGTGACACAGCATATTGGACTCCGAGGATCATTTACAAACCTAGGGCTATGATACCACCTTTGTCACGACCCAGAAGTGGGGCCTAGATGTGACATGGCAAAGGACAACCCAAAAGCCCTCGATCAAGCCATCATAGAATCATCACACACATTATCGATTCGGAAGCGTGGAAAAGTAAATATATAACACATAATTCTAAGGGAAATGGGACTTTGGACTCAAGCTATGGGGATGTTACCAGGAATGGGATGAGCATGAATCACATAGCATATAGCAGGTATTTCTAAGGGGTGGGTAAGTAGGACTCAAGCTATGGGGGCATACCGGGTTAGGGGACTTTCAACATAAGCACATTACTAACAATCACAATCCCATAAATATAAGCATAAGCATAATCGGAACATCATTTCCATAACACAATCCCAATAGTAATAATATCCCAAAATAACCATAATATAACGTGCAAGAGTTTGGTGTGTCCAATATTGCCTCTACATAAGAAAGAGCGGGGCCTCGACATAGTTTGGGGCTTACCCTCAATATATGAAATAAGAAACTAAAATAATACAAGGAAGAGGAAAGTAGATATTGCCCTTGGACAAAGGGCTCACCATAAGTAATTAACTTCAAGGGGATCACTCGTCGTGCAAAGGTAGATAGAGGTTGTCGCCAGTCCCTACATGGTTAGAACATGTAGACAAGAGTATGGGTTAGCACAATAGAACACTAAGTATGCGGGCAAGCAAATACATATGCACATGGAACTATAATAACCAACATGGCAAGGGCACATACATAAAGGAGAAAATAAGAAAGAACAATATATCAATATGCCATGATGATCACAATGCATGAAATGCCATAATGCTTATAGTGTAGAGAGGATGAAACCATAACCGACATCCAAACCCATGTGAGCTACAACATGAACTTGCCCAATGAGGCCTCCCATTAGATCGGAGAAGATTACTTGCCAAAGGTAATTTACACCACACCTTATGGATCTTCCATTTTGGTATAATGGCCACCTTCCTTACGGGTCTCCCATTTCGGAAATATTTACATAACATAACATATCATATCATATCAAAGCATACCTTATGGGCCTCCCATTTCGGTAGCAACCTATGGTGGCACATAGTTTTGGAAAAGGAGTTGGACCTTTGGGGATAGCCCACTTACTACTCCAATCCTTCTCGGTACTAATTCATCATCCCACAAGAAAACGTATACATATACATGCTTCTAAAATGGAAACTTGACACTTGAACATCAAACCATGCATACTTGGACCAAAAATCCAAATCACCTTCATTACTCTTATGCATACTTAACAAGAGTCAAACATACTTCATAATCATATTTCATGGGCTAAAAGACAAACAAACTTTCATGTCAAACTTCATGCATAAGAGTAGTTCTATACTTGTCATACTTGTCATATCATATTGGTGTAAACACCCATGTTGCTCAAAGAGCCTTATCATAGACTTAGTGTTATCACAACTTAGTCATAACCCATACTTGTTCAAAATAGTCATAAATAATGTTTGGGACTTAGCCCACAGCAAAACCTTCATCAAAATCCATGATCATGCATGCAAATGTCATGAGAAACTATGAGAATGGCATGGATACTACAATTCATACTTTAAATTCAAATCAAGAGTAGTTCATAAGAAATTCAAGTTAACTCAACCTTCATAACATCATTAAAATACTACTGATGCATAGTTCAATAGTAAAGGGGGCATGCATAACTTGATCATCATCAAAGCCATTGAATATTCATACAATTCAAACTTAAATCAACTTTAAATCTCCTAATTTCTACAGTCGACAATCCAATTCAATTAAATACTTCAAAATTTAAAGAATCCAACATTAAAGAAATCTTAAAATCATAATTTAAAGAGAAGGGTTCTTAGGTATTCATGGATGAAAGGGAATCTATGAATCAAACCCACATACCTTGAGTTTAATAAAGAGAATTGGATAGAATTGCAAGCAAGGTGAATTTCCCTAAATTTCTTCAAGCTTTCATCAATGGAGGTCAAGAGAATTGAGAGAATTTAGGAGAGGCTTTAGGAGTGTTAGAATGGATGAAAAGGGTTTAGGGTTTGATTTAGGGGGGTCATGGGACCTTAGAAAGCCTAAACTGGGCATATGATCTAATTAAATTATGAATTAACCATTAAAGAAATAGAATAATTTACTGAAATAGTGCCACACAGAAGGCTACAGTGATCGTATACCTGCTTACGGGTCGTGTACCTTCCTGTGAGACTTCACTTGATCTCATCTTCAGCTTGAACTCTCGGGGGACTTTCTGGATCACTTCACAGGAGGTCTCACAGACCATGTAGCTGCAAACGGACCGTGTACTGGTCCATGGAGCATCACTTGTTCCAGAGTCCAGCCCCAAACCTTAGCCAACTTTCTGCCCCACTTCACGGGACCCCTCACGAGCCGTGAAGTGTCACACGGACTGTGAGGTGGTTCGTGGGACTTTACTTAGGCCATGGCTGGGACCCTGGCCTCCAAGAGCTCACTGGAACACTCCAAGAGCACCCCCACGGACTATGGACCACCAAACGATCCATGGTCCGGTCCTTAGCCCAGTTCCAGAACCTTGTTTCCACCGTCCTTTTAATTATGGGAAATCTCACTATTTTGTCCATAACTTTCCTATAAAAACTCTAAATTTAGTGAAACTAGCTTAGTTGCGAAGATAACTCAAAGATATTCAATTTGATATATAGTAGTCCATACAGTTCATCCCGTACCAAAAGTTATGATCTTTCAAAGTACACTGCCCAACCGGCCCTATAACTCCACCAAAAGATCCGTTTTGAATCCGGCCACTTAAATTCAACCCATGGATACCAAAATTCAACCACGACTAGTTTAACACTAACCTTGACCAACCACTATGAAGTTCAAAAAATTTTGGATCATTACAATAGGTCTCTTATGACCCTAATCCACTTCTAATACACTTTTCACATATACGAATGAAGCTTAAAATATAAGTGCATGTAAGGTATAACTAAGTTCAAGATTTTGTTTTTACGACAAACAATTTGGATCCCAAGAATAGATTTGTGGGGTGTTAAAAGAGGGTTAGTGTGGATACAATTCATGTTGGTCGGGGTCATGGAAAAAGTTGATATCAGAGCCCTAGATTTATTGATCTTGTTGTATCAAAATGAGTCTAGTAGAGTCTTATGAAGTGTTATAGAGGATGTGTGTACTTTTTTTCAAGAGGATACATGACTTTTGGAAATCTCTCTATCTTTTTTTCTCCCTTTGTATCTAATCTATTTTGGTCTTCTGTCAGCAAAATGTATGAGGAAGAGATAACTATTTTCTTCATGTTTTACCATTACCATTAGTTTCTTATTTCCCCAGTTCTTTTGCAAGATATAACACTAAACATTAATTAATATAGCAATATAGTAAAACAACAATGTTAAGTGACGAAAAAAAGTGAACAGAGGGACTATAAGCTATAAAGTTTAATTCTTATATCAAGCCTTTTTATACAATATTTGTTGAAGCTTCTTACACATAGCTTTTATTAATTATTTATCAGCCACACTTAATAATTAAAATGCAAATATATTAGTACATATATGTACAAATAAAATCTATCAAATATATATATGTAGACTCTCCATGTATAATCAAACAATAATTTAATATTCAAAACATTAGCATTCTTTGATAAATAATTTTGCAACAAAAGGTGCATGAACATAATTATCCAATCCATGATCTTGAATTAGCGGTTGTGGTATTTTCTTTGAAGATTTGACGTCATTATCTCTGTAGGGTGCATGTTGATGTATTTATCGGCCATAAGAGTTGCAATATGTGTTCAGTCAAAGAGATCAAAGTTTGAGGCAAAAACGATAGTTTAAACTTCTTAAGAATTACGACATAAATGTGCAATACCATTCGGGCAAGGAAAATGTTATAGCTGATGCTCTTATTAGACTATCTAAAGGTAGTGTGGATCATGTGGATGAGGCCAAGAGGGAGTTAGTGAAGGATGTGCACCGTTTGGCATGTTTAGGGGTTAGGTTGAGTGACTCCAACAAGAGTAGTATCAATGTGCAAAATGGGGTTGAATCATCAGTAGTAGTTGATGTCAAGGCAAAATAGGACCTAGATAGACAATAGTTTTCTTGAAGAAATTGGTTGCCAAAAATAAGATAGAGGTTTTCTCCCAAGAGAGAGATGGTATACTTCGCTACGAGGGCTAGTTGTATGTTCTGAATGTAGATGGCCTAAGAGAGGAGAGTCTAACAGAGTCCCATAACTCTCCATATTCCATATATCACGGATCTACCAAGATGTACCGAGACTTGATAGAAGTGTGTTAGTGAAATGGAATGAAGAAAGACATAGACAGATTCGTGGCAGAGTACCTAAATTGCCAATAAATGAAGGTAAAACATCAAAGGCTCGGTGGCCTAGCCTAAGATATAGAAATTCCTACTTGGAAGTGGAAATATATGAATATGGACTTTGTGATAGGTTTTCCCCGTACTCAGAAGCAATATGATTCCATTTGGCTGATTGTGGATAGAATGACAAAGTCAATTGATTTTCTATCAGTGAAGACTACTTTCAGCACTAAAGACTATGCTAAGTTGTACATTCAAGAGCAGGTAAGGTTTGATCGTATTCCATTTTCTATAATATCGGATTGTGTTACCCAATTTATTCTAATTTTTTAATTCATTTTAGAAGGGAATTGGCACCATAGTGAAGTTCAGTACTGCTTTTCATCCTCAACCCAATAGATAGGCCGAAAGAAAAATTTAGACTCCAGAAGAAATGTTGAGGGCATGTGTGTTGTAGGGTAAGGGTAACTAGGATGATCATGTACCGCTCATTGAGTTTGACTACAACAATAGTTATTATGCTAGAATTGAGATGGCACTATTTGAGTCTTTATGCCGAGGGGAGATGTAGATCCCCGGTGGGTTGGTTTGAAATTAGTGAAATGGCTTTGCTAATTTGGTGTCAGTTTCTATGTAAAAGGTGAAGCTCATAAGGAGAAGTTGAAAATGGCCTAAAGTTGTCAAAAGTCATATTCCAATGTTATGGGGAGAGACCTTGAGATCCACATAGTAAATTGGGTATATGTGAAGGTTTCACCCATGAAGGGTGTGAGCGGTTTGGTAAAAATGGTAAATTACATCCCTGGTATGTAGGTCCTTACGAGGTGTTGGAACGAATTGGTAAGGTTTCTTATAGGTTGGAGTTTCTATAAAAAATAGCTATGGTTCACCTAGTGTTTCATATGTCCATATTTAGGAGGTTCATTGGTGATTTAAACTATATTATGCCTTTGAAAAGTGTTGAAGTCAAGGAGAACTTGACCTATGAAGAATTCTCAATTGAGATTTTGGACCAGAAAGTGAAGAGGCTTAAAAATACATTTACTAGAAAAAATTTCCCAGGGTGTCTTTCAAGATACCCTTCGTGGACAATAGTGAAAGGGTCACCCTCAGTGAATTTTTGGGTTGCCTTCAGGATGGTGCACTCTACGAGAAACTCCACAGGTCATGGTGTACTCCATGCCTCATGGAGTAGTCCGTGGTGGGCACACCACCCCAGCCCAGGCAACCTTTTGACAATTACACACCATGAGCCATGGTGCACTTCACGACTTGTGAAGTGTGTCTTTGAAGTGTGCTATCCAATTTTTTAAGTATGTTTTTGTGAGGGTATTTAAGTCTTTTCCTAATTCCTAAACTTCTTTTGGATATTTTTGGACCAAAATTCCCTCATAATACTATCCTAACCTATTCTAAGTCTTTAAATCACACCTCAAACACATACACTCAAAATTACTCTTCAAAATCACTCTCAAATTTACTCTTGAAGTTAACGTTCAAGTATAGAATTCACTGAACAACCCTCAAGTTTCAAGTCAATTTTGTCTTCAATATTCCTAATCTCATCAAGGTATATGAGATTCATCCATGGAGCTCAACCTATTTTCCCACTATGTTATCTAATTTCAAGAATGATTAAATTAGGGTTTTTCATTACTTTGTTTCCAAATGATACTATTATGATATGGGTTATGTTTGCACATCAAAATATGCATAGATTACTTCTAATTCACTTGAATTACATGATTTACAAGAGATTTCTTCAAGTATGATATGATAATTATGGAAAACATGCATGGGTAACTTCAATTATGATTCAAATGATCTTCAATTCAATGATAATGCATAACCCATGGTCTACTCCTTTCTCTCATCACATGATCATTCATGTACATGGTTTTCAAACAAGCTTCTGATTCTGAATAGCGGATTCAGGACCTTGATGTTGACCTAGAATCCAAATGAGGAGATTTAGGATTTCAAAAGGTGACCTAGGACCTTTGTATGCTATGAATAGGAGATTTAGGACCTTGAGGTTGACTAGGGGTCCCTACAAGGAGATTCAGGATAGTTAAAGGCATCCTAAGGTCCTAGAAGGGGATTTAGTACCTTGAGGTTGACCTGGGGTCCCGATAGGGTGATTAAGGATTCTGAAAAGCGACCTAGGACCCTAGTTTGAAATGATTTATTCCTATGATGTTTTGAACTATTAGACTATGATCAACTTTAATATAATGTTATACAAGTGTGAATTATGATGACTTATAATGTTTTATGAAAAGTATGTCTTGATGTATATATTATGTATTTCATGGAATTTTGACTTAGTACCGAGAGGACCTTGGTAGATTTTATTGTCTCATAACTATGTGCCACCAGAGAAATGATGTTGTTTCTCAATATGGGTTTCTAGTGGATCAACCTAACTTATGGTGTGACATGTAGAGTCCTACATTTGCAAGTAACTCACATGATATTGTTTGTAGTTACAATGACATTCTCACTTATGTTGACGTACTATTATATCCTGCATCATGACTTACATGGCATATATGTATGTTGATTCTTTCTCTAATTTTGTTATAAATATATATATATATGAGCCCTTGATCGTGTATCGTTATTATGAAAACTTGGTATTGTATATTTGTATTGTATTGCTTGTTTGGATACTTAGTACATTCAAATATACTAACACACATTTATGCCTATAGTATATCAAAATGTAGGTTCAGGTAAGTATCCTCCTCATTCTCATGGCTAGATTTGGATTTCTATCAGAGTCAAATTGGGTGAGTCCTCATGATTCCGGAACAAATCCTACTTTTATCTATATTTTATTTTTCATTGAGGGTGAGCTTGAAACATGTCTTAGCCTCATCTAATCAATGATTTAGAGGCTTTTTGGACATGATGTATTACTCTTTGATGTGTACCTCTTATGAATTTCATGCTTTAGTTATGATTATATCTCAACTTTCGCTTATGTATTTATTCTTATTGCCTTGAATGCTTATGATATTCTAAGAAGTCCGATGTGAGGTTTCTGCAAGGATCTCATTCACTGTTTTACACTTAGGGCCTAGCTTGAATTGTGACATGCAATTATGACTTGAGATATCAGGTCGTGAAATCCCACCAGAGGGTTAGTGCAGATACAATTCATGGAGAGTCAAGGTCATGGAAAAAGCTGATATGATAACCCTAGGTTTATTGATCTTCTTGCATCAAAACGAGTCTAGTAGAGTCTTATCGAAAGGTATAGAGGAAGTTTGTACGTTTCTTCGATAGGCTACATGATTTTAGGACATCTCTTTATCCTTTTTCCTCCCTTTGTGCTATAATTTGATTCAAATTGGTATTTGGTGATCAAAATTGATATCTAGCCTCTTTCGCTCTTCTATTCGCAAATGGTTTTACTTGTCACATCTAATGTATGAAGAAGAGATAATTATTTTATTATTATTTTACCATTACCATTAATTATTTATTCCTCCAATTTATTTTCAAGCTAAACATCAATTAATATGGGTAATATAGTAAAACAACAATGTCAAATATTATTTTTAATAGTTATACCAAGTCCAAATGTGACAAATAAAAATGAACAAAGAGATTATAAACTATTAATTTTGATTCTAATAATCAAACCTTTTTATACAACATTTCTTGGAGCTTCTTACACATACAACATTTCTTGGAGCTTTTTACACATAGCTTTTATTGATTTATTATCAGCCATACTTACTAATTAAAATACAAACATATTAATATATATATGTATAAAAAAAGCTATCAAATATATCTAAAGACCCTCCATGCATAATCAGACAACAATTTAATATTCAAAACATTAGCATTGTTTGATAAATAATATTGCTCACGTCCATAAATTAAACGGAAAAGGGTCAAAATTGCCCCTGAACAATGCAAAATAGACCACTTATACCCTCCGTTAGATTTTTGGACCAAAAATATCCCTGTCGTTATCTTAAGAGACCACA
>JBCEWC010016452.1:0-13110 GCA_038996855.1 Solanum aculeatissimum | reverse complement strand
CTTTATTTATTACTTTTCGACTATTAATTAACATTTTTGACAGAATGTTACTCTAAATTATTAAAGATTTGAAAAAAAAAAGAGTGCAAAGAAATTTAAAAAAGATAAATAATGCAAATATTGGCAAAAAAAATGTAAGAAGATTAAACAATATTTTCTTAATTTCTTCTATTTAAATGAGGTCAAAAAAAATAAAATAATATAATTTTTATTTTTTTACTTTGTATTATTAATAATTATTTTTTTTATAAAAAAAAATTAACACAAAATTTGAGGCCCCCTAAAATTAGTGGCCTAAGGCATATGCCTAAAATTTTGTAAGAAAGAGCCGCCCCTATTCATGACGTTAATGAACTTGAAATCTCTAGAGTTGGGGTCGAACTAAGTACAAAAAGATATTGATTGGGAGAAAGAATACATTCGATTATCACCAAATTAATAGTTTTAAGAAGTGAAGTTTTTATAATTACAAATCATCAAAATTATATTATATAATTAAAAAAATAATCAAAATAAATATAATTCTTTTACTAACTATGTCATGTCCATCATATCATACCCCGAAAAACTACCATCTAAATAAGTTTTTAAAACACTGAGCCTAAGTTTTGGGGGATTTGACTTGAATCCTGCTATTACTTTTTCTGCTTCATATTAAGTGGGTCCAGAAAAGGGTGTAACTATTGACATTAGTGGAATTAAAAGTCTTCACATCACATGTAAATATTGGATTACCTCTTGAACATGAAAAAGGCTGCTCAGATACCATTAAAGTTTTCACTATACATAGGATCTGTCAAAGAATTTAAATCACAAAAGATCAATTATACATAATTTTATTTTTTATTTTTATCAAAGATTATTTTTAAACTTTAAATTCGTGACTTTCTAATCATATAATAATAATTTTATGTGTTATTCAAAGACTCTCCTTCAAATTGTCTTTTGAAAATAATAAATTTAATTTAAATATACTTAAAAAAAAGGATATAATTAATAATTAAAATTTAAATAATAAATTATTTTTAAAATTTTTAAATTGAACTAATACTTGTCCGCCTAAAAAAAAATTAAATTGTCGTTATCTAGACTTAGATTTGCAAGTGTGAACCTCATGAAAGGTCTGGGAAGTGTTCTAGAAACTTCAAGGAACTCAAACATATGAAAGTACTTGGAAGTGTCCTACGAAACTTAAAATTCACACATATATGTTTCCTCTGTTGATTTTTTAGTTGTCAAGTTAGATTTTTTTAAAAATTAAGTTGGTTAACTATTAAATTATATTAATTTAATATTTAAAATAAAATTTAAATATAAAAAATATACAGAAAGTAATATAAAATGTAATTTTTTATATTTATATGATAAAAATATCTTAAAATATTAATCAAAACTCATATCATTTCAGTGTAAAAAGAAAATCTTAACAAGTTTAAAGGAATAAAGGGAGTAGCTTTTACATTAATTAGTCTCTAAAAAAAAGAAATTTTGACTCACTAGAATTTGTTTGCACTTTCAAATACCATATTAATTATGGGGTAAAATTGAAATTTTTTAATTAATTCTATCCTGATTTAGTAAGTGATCAAACAATATTGGACAAATATTTTAGTAAGATGCCTATCTAAAATGAGACCGAGGGAGTAATTTGAAACAATTATTTTTAGTATACTTGATAATTAAAATGGGACAAAGGGAGTACTTATACACCTCTTAAGAAAACAATTATTGGTATAATAAGTTTACCATTTTACCCTCATTAATTGATAGGCTCTCAAAGATATTTACTCACTATATTTTTCAAAGACATTAACTCAATGACAATAAATTGAGGGTATAATAGAAAAAAAAAATTGTCCTACCTTGATTTATCAAAAATGACAAGAAAGAGTAAAAATTAAATTAAAAATTTTTGACAACTAAAAATGAATAGAAAGAGTATTTTTTAGGAATACTTAATGTTTATTGTGAACAAATTAAAATAAACACTATTACTCCCTCTGTCTAATATAAGTGACATGGCACACACCTTAAAAATAATAAATAATAGAAATAGTAGTATTATATTATTCTTTGAATATATTAAATTTAATGCTTTGCAAAATATATTAGATGCTCCTTCCGTCTTAAATTAATTGGATTTTTGAAAAAAAAATTCAATGTTCAAAATAGTTGAATTGTTCAAAGTTCAAAATGAATGTTTGAAACTTTTTTTATATTTGACCTTTCATTTATTGAAGTTTTATGTTTGCATGAATTACATTACATATTTATGATTTTATAAAGGGCAATAGTGAAAAGTATCGTGTAAATTTTATCTTTGAATGTTTATCTTAACATGTGCATTATCCCACAAATTCAATTAAAACAAATAAATAACTCATTGATTTTTTAAATTTAATAAGTATAATTAGACATTTATTTTATAATACAATGAACAAATAAAAATAGACGGACGAGTATATTTTTGTTGACCTGAAATATTCCCCATTTCACACGCGTCAGCAACACCCAACTGCTGACTTCAAATCAATCCCACTTGTTAGTTGTAATAACCCAACTGTATTTCTTTGACTAACTCACCAATTACTTAACAAAGTCAAATTAACATTATTTAATATGTCTCCTTTTTCAGACACACGCAAATTAAACCTTTTTTTCCAAGCTATAAATATGTGTCTGAAGCAAACACCAAACTCACAAACCAAAGTGTATCATATTATTTTTCAAAAGTATCAATAATTAATATGACATCCATAAAAAGAAGCAGAGATGAAGTTGAAGCCATGGCTAATTGCGCCTTAATGCTTTTGTCTCATTTCAACAACACTTCATCATCAGCAGATCATCATGAGATCAATGATTTTGAATGCAAGACTTGCAATAAACGATTCCCGTCTTTCCAAGCTCTTGGTGGTCATCGTACGAGTCATAATAAACGACCAAGAGTACTGGGAGAGTTTCTTGTACAAGCCACCAAAAAGAATAGAACCCATAAATGCACTATTTGTGGTATGGAGTTCTCTTTGGGTCAAGCGTTAGGTGGTCACATGAGGCGTCATCGTGATGAAATTAATAAGACGTCCAAGGTGATACCAGTGTTGACGAAATCAAATAGCAATAAGAGGATCTTTTGTTTGGATTTAAACTTGACCCCTCGTGATGATAATGTTGATTTCAAGTTATGGCCAACAACACCAGTTGCATCTCCTGTTTTGAGATGTTTTTTTTAAGTCACTTTCCTTTTAGAATTAGGAAAATTTGTTACCAATTTATTAATTCTTTTAGGATAATTTAAATTCAGTTGATTCTTTTTTATGAATTAGGTAATTTATATTCATATATGGCATGATTTGATTTTATCATGAATATGGATCTGGTTAAATCAGACTATATTGGATATGCATATTAATCACATAAACATAATATATGTCATCGATCAATTAATGTGATACATGTGAACTTTCTTATAGTCTGTTGTTCGAAATTTATTTATCGAGATTTGTGTCCCTTCGTATAGAAAAATCAAAATTCAAGATCTTTGATTAAGATGGGGAAGAATTCTTGTCCATAATTGCAATTAGTTTGTGTTGGCGATAAGTCAGAATATGTTTCTCTCTTCATTTGCATCGAGCCGTTCTTGCAGAGCTAGAGTATCAATTAAAAAAGAAAATGTGTGATATACTCCTTCAATTCACTTTTACTCATTCACTATTTCTTTTTTTATATATAATTTTTTAATGACAAAGGTAATTCACAGCTGCTACTCTTTTGGATACTTTGGGCCATCTCAAAAGGACACTCATTCGCTATTTCAAAAATAATTATTTTTTCACTTATCACTTTTAACAAAAGAGTAAAATAGTCATGTCAACCATTGTTTACTTAATGAGCATATCAACTCCAAATATGATGAGTAAAAGTGAATGAAGGGAGTAAATTGGGATAGAAGAAGAAATAGCTTCGCCTCTTAAATTACTATAAAATAAATTTTATAAATAATATACTAATTTATTTTTTAAAATTTAAGGCCCTCATTCAATTTAATGTGGTTGAGATGCCCTTTTCAAAGATGGGTTTTAGTTGACCTAAATAGATATGTTATCCATCAGGATGTCAAAAAATTGGCAAGGCAAACACTAAATGCACAAAGTTTAATTTAATTTGGTATGTGTATACAATAGATATTTGAACCCCTTTAATTTCTTCGTGTATTTGCTTATTCAAATTTTGAACTCCACCACCGATTGAAGCATGTTATTACCAAGCATAGAACTTTCAGAAAGTGGAAACGTTTAATCTTGTGACATAATTATACGTTTACGAAAAGTTATACTAGGAAAAAGAGCACAATAAAATTAAAGAAACTAATAGAGATTTCTTCTAACAATGTTTTGCACAAAACTAAAAAAACTTTTAATAAAAGTGTGAATTACTTCTCTTTTACATATTTGAAGCCATCGAAATTTTCAAAAAAGGAACTGCTACCATCGTTGAAACTCATGTACTGCTTCTCATCATAACTTCTCTTATAGTTGAGAGTATTTGGGTTCCAATTCCAAGGCGTAAAGAAGGAATTATCGACTTGAAGAAAAGATAAAAAGTTCAAAGGTGTAAAATAGGTATAGGATATTCGAGGTTCAATTTTTTGTAAATACCTCGTCATTATACACTTGCGCCATTCACCCTCGTTATCTACTATTTTCACCATAATTTTGATATTCTTAATTAGAAATTTTGTCTCTTAACTTAATAGGATATTAGGATTTGACTCAAACTAGAAATTGACTAGGAAATTAATTAGTAGAGCTTGGCTTAGTGTTATAATGTATTTAGGATTTGGATTAGGCTAAAATCTTATCCAGAATTTTATTTTAGATACCATGTCAGAAACGAATTTCCCTTTAATTTGTTTGATTATTTATTATTGATAATTATGGAATAAAGTGATAGTTTTTTTTTTTTTAAAAATGTAACAAGTTTCAGGTACCCATGATAAAAGTTGTATTTGCGTACAGATAAGATTCATAAACAGCTAGGTTACAGGTCCTTGATAGCTAATGAAGAAGGAAACTGGAAAGGTGTTAGCAACAAATTTGCCTTGTCAAATAATAGTCAAACCTATCTTTCACACGTTAAATTTCAAAAGAATGACCAATAAAGATATTACAAGTGCCAACGATATCACCTCCAACTTTAGCTTTTGATCCCAGTAAGTGCCTGCACCTTGTGATATTCAAACCATTTTTATGAACCACAGCAAGCTGATTTCTGGGCAGATTGACCACTTCCAGCTCCTGCTTCTGGTTGATTAATCTTCAGCGTTGACGGCTGCAACGTCAACCATGAGCATTCAGTATTTCCAGACAAATTGTGTCATTTTCTCCCTACCCTTAACTTCAAAGAATTAACAAAAACAAGATTCAAGTTATTCACCTCAGCCTTGGAGTCTGTGTCTGCAAGCCTTTGCTTTATATCTCTCGCTATTGAAAAGAAAACTTGTTCCACGTTAAGATTAGTCTTTGCACTCTGCAGGGTATGACAGAGATATTTTTAGTACAGGAAAACCTATCAGCATATCTTTCTATGTTGTTGAACTATACTTACAGTTTCGAAAAACTTAATTCCGTACTCGTCTGCAAGTGCTTGACCCTTCGCTGTAGGGACAGCCTACAAAAAGGTTCATATTGGCCAAATATTAGATTTGCAGTAAAACATAGACCTTAAAATTTTATTTGCCCACAGAAGGGGACAGGGAGGAGGAGAGTAGGAAAAGTTAAAGAGAAAAAATCAGTCCAAACAAGTATCTACCCTCTTGCTTTCATCCATGTCAGCCTTGTTCCCTACGAGTATTTTGTTGACATTGTCTGAGGCATGCTGCTCAATGTTACGAATCCAGTTCCTAATGTCTGCAGGTAAGATGAATTAATTAGAAACCATCCATAATAGAGGAAAAAAGTAAGAGAAAAACTTGAGCCAGGGAGTAATGAGTATACTGCACAAATGACAGCAAACAGATAAAAGAGTTACGAAATGATGCAATCGATTCACCGAAGCCCTAAAAAGGGCGAGCATTCGCATATGAACTACACCTCGAATTATAGGAGAATCAGGATAAAGAACCTTACTGTTAAAGGAGGATTCATCAGTAACATCATACACCAATAATATACCCATGGCTCCACGATAGTAAGCTGGAGAAATTTGCAATCAGAAAAGGAGAAACAATAAGTACACAGGCAAACAGAACACAAGGATCTAAGGAAGATAATTTTTTTCTTTTTTAATACGAAAGCAATTTATTCATGAAGATGAGAAACAGGCACAAAGATAACGACTCAACAACATAAGAGAAGATCAATTAAAATTGACTCTCTCCATAAGGGGGCAAGAGTATAAACGGTCACATGGAAATGTAGAGAAGAAACAAAAGGGGAGAAAAAATATCACAAACCAAACTTCTCTACATAAGATTCAATTAAGAAAACAAAAATGGAGAAAACTTCTCGCAGTTATAATGACCTCTTAAACCAGACTCCTTTATAAACTCTTATACAGACTACTTTATAACCTCTTATACCAGACTCCATTATAACAACCTTGATGAAACACCATCAGAACTTTTACAATTGAACTTCCATAACAACATACCAGTAGTGATGGTCCGAAAACGTTCCTGACCAGCTGTATCCCATATCTGAAGCTTGATTCTTTTTCCATCAAGCTCAATGGTCCGAATTTTAAAATCAATTCTGACAAAAGAAAATAGAAGTAAGCACTAAGAAGTAATTGTACACAGGAAAACCATACATATAATTCTCAAGGGCATTCTGAAGCAATTACCACAGAAGCATAACTAAGGGAGAGAACTCACCCAATAGTTGTGATGAAGCTTGTGGTGAAGGAACCATCAGAGAAACGTAAAAGAAGGCAACTCTTACCAACACCTGCAGTGTGGAAATCAAAGAAACAAGTGGTTATAAAAAACAATCCACAATCATTCTCTATAGAAGTCATGCAAAGACATTACATAACCTCCCAGTGCAATGAAGAAATGCAGAATAAGAAGCTCAGAAATTCCAAGAGAAAAGGTGACCAAAAAATAAGTTAGCTGAAAAGGTATAAGATAAGTTCCAGTTTTCAACTAGTTTTAGGGCATACACTAAGAAAAGGAAGATAAATACCAGACAGAAGTTTTCATCCTACCTAATAAACTAAAGAAAAAGATAAAAAGGAAAACATATGGAAGTATTCCCATCTTACCTACACTTTAGGCGATAAACAGTCATCACGATAACCCCCACCTCACACACCACCACTACAGCACAAAAAAGGAAAAGAAATGTTGTCTGGACCAAGGGTCAACCAGCCTAGAACCCAAAAAGGAGAATAAAGGAGTCCTCTTAATCACAAGAATACAATATCATCTACTCCTACTGTGCACAGACATTACCAGTTATGTACAGAACAAACAGGATACCCAACAGATAAATTTGGCAACAGCATTCTGTCATTCCTCAAAATCATGTTCTACCAATATGAAGATTTAAAACTCATATGTAGTGTTTAATTTGAAGGAACATAAATTCATGGATGCAATAGATAAAGCAATATGGTAATGACTGATACTTCCGGAGAAGATATTTGCTGGTAATGCAGATCATCTCTGAGCAATTGAGCTAATCAGAATTTTTTTAGATTCTTACGAAAAAACCTTTTTTAAGATAAATAGCTAACGTGCATCTCCTCAAGCTCAAAGGCCCTCATATCAACTGACTTCAGAAACAACCACAATAGCTAGCAATATGAAAGATTATAGCAACCAACTTAACCTGACAAGTATACACACAGACAAGCTAAGTAGAGGATGCTACATTTTCTCCATTAATCAGAGATACAGTGACCGATACAAACAAAAGCCAATACTGTTGTTCCTGTTTTAATTATGCAGGTTGCTGACAGCCTAATCCTCCTCAAAGACACTGTTAATCTGTTTATAAAGTTATCTGCATCTATGGTACAAGAGAGACCTGGATAAAGACAAACATGTAGGAGCTAGATGTAACCACAAGAAAATTCCTTTGGCTAATCTAAGCCAGTAGCTTAAGAGGAAAGCTCATTGGGGAGACTCTTTAAAACATGAATGATCCCAATCATTTGTTGACAATTCTCGATAACAAGTGATGAAGGAAAAGCCAAGCAAGTAAAATATATCCCTTGCTACATCCACTTGAGTAATGGACCCTGATAAAATCGTCAATCAATCAACTACGTCTAATTAGTTGAGATCGGTTGAGTCCTCAGTATCTATTCCATTCACAATTCAGATGATTCATCAGAATGAAATTATATTTAAGCTGGCCTGCAACCTAGCACAACCTGTGATGAAGCCACAGCCAAGTGGAAAATCATACTGCACAAACACAGCAAAAACAATTTTTTCCCAATATATATACATTATTAACTCCTGAATCTCCTTGTAGTGGCAAAGGTAGTTTAAAAATTGCTTAAGACCACACATACAAATTTTCTGAATGCCCTTGTTAAAATTCCTGGCTCCTCCATTGAGCACAACCCTCGCTGGATTTGGCACCAGTTATGCCATCTGACACTCACATTAACTAAATAATACCAGGTAAGATCCAGCCTAATTTTAACAAAAAGTACAAATTCTATTCAGTAATAATCTAAGGTAATCTCTGTTTATCCAGTAACTATTCTTGTGTGCTTAATAACACTCAAGTGTTCTTCACTAGCTTTTGGGCATGGCTTTTGGGAGTAGATTTTGAAGAAAAAAAATCAAATATCTTTTTGGCCATGAAATTTGAAAATCTGACCTTCAAATATTTTCGAACAGTTTTTCTACTTCCACTCACAAAACTTAATTTTTTTCAAATCAAAATGCATGTCCAACTCAAATTCCAAAAATCACAACTTCAAAAATTCAAATTTTCAAGCAAACTTCAAAATCTACAAAATGAGACCCAAATCCCTAATCATATCACAGGTACAAATTCAACAAACCTGCTTAGCTGATTAACACGCACAGTGATTACCGGAAGCAGAAAAACAAACCAAATCTAGAAAAATCAAAAACCTTGTGACACATCGAAACCAAATTGCATTTTCTAGATCTCAACATAACTCAAATCACCGATCCGAAAAATGCATCCATAGATCCAGAAAAAAAAATTAAAATTCAAAAGCAAATACTCATATTACAGAAAAATAAAATAAATGTGATCTATGAAAAAAGGAATAGAAATTAAAATGATGAAAAATGTGTTAAAATACTAACCACTATCGCCGATCAAAAGAAGCTTTATGAGATAATCATAGTCCGCTCTAGCCCTTGCCGGTGGTGCGGCCATTGAAGAATCAATTTCACGATCAACAAAAGGTGTATTCCTTGAATAAATCCGTATATATCAAATTATACACACCAAAAAATTATACCTTTCTGGATTCAGAAAATTATTCAAATTTATAATGAAAGAAAAAAACTGCAACAAAAATCAGATCAAAATCTACCGAAGGAATCTAGTCAATGATTTTTTTTTTCAGAGAGAAGGGGATACCAAATAGAGGTTCAGGATGCGATGAAGGTGGCTAATATGCGCACTTTGTGATGCGTGCGCCGACCAAATTGTTCCAACCGAAGAGAGGAGCGAGTGATCACGCGCTTGATTTATTATGTATTTTCCTTTTTTGATCTATTTAAAAAATATATTTTTTATATAAATATTTTGATATACTCGATATATTTTTTATTTAATTAGGTATAATATATAAATGTGCCCTTAAATTTAATTTTAGCAGATATTTAGATACTTTAATTTTGAATATATATAAATAGACATTTAAATTTATATAAAATTGAACAAATAAACATACGTTTCTTATGTGATAGTTTGTGTCCTATATATATATTTATATTTCACGTATGACATGTATCTACTTGCTCATAAGTTTAAAAATGTACTTATGCATATTGAAAATTGAAGGGCATAGATGTCGGCTGAAGATAAATTAGAGAAAATATTCACTTCCTCAATTTCATTTTGCGTGTATTATTTGACTTATTAAAAAACATGAAAACTTTTGAAATTTATCTAAAATAACCTTATATATTTGTACGATTATAAATCATTTCATTAAAAATAAAAAAAATATAACATTCTTTTAGAGATCGAATTAGTTTATATCATGCCTTTAATTTAAAATTAATAAATTCACAAGTCTTTTTTGTTATTTTAAATTTCATAGCAATTAAAAAAATCAAAACAATGAATGTGTGACGTGGTGCGTTTTGGTTGGATACGCGGAAAGTTAAATAAAACGACAATGAAGGTGTGCGTTGTGTGTTGATTAGAGGTGGAAAAGTGTTTTAATAAAGTGAAATCTACAAAGATATATGAGGTACAACTGTTGCGTTGTTTTAGCAAGGAATAGTCCGCCAAATCGAATATAAACTACCTTCCACATGATCACCTTTTAAACTATTCCTATTTTAAATTCCATTATTATAACTTAAATTATTAGTGCTCTTTTTTATTTTTTTTAATGTGATTAATTTATCTATATTAAAGAATACGCATGAAAGAAAAAAATTAAAATTAAAAAAATATTTTATATGAATATATTTTCATTTGTTCGGATGCTTAGTGGTAGGACTGTTTCACCTTTAATCAAAGGTCTCGGGTTTAAGCCCGGGGAATGGAAAAAATCTTGTTGGGCGCGCCACTCCCGAATGAGCTCTGCAGTGCACGATCTGGATTTAGTCGAGGCTCCACAGACTCCGAACACCGCCGAGTGGAAAATTCAGTAAAGATCGACCTCGATTAAGTTTTTGAGTAGTCATATAATGATGGCCATGGAGAAAAAAATGCGTCAAATATAATCGTACAATATTTTGTATTTTGTCCTCAATAAAGGAATATTAGTTATCACTACTAACGACATTTCCATGTGAACAACAATCTAATTCCATTGCTTTAGGACTCAAGTGAAACTCTCATATCTCATATTTATATAATAATAAATATGAGAGTTTAACATAGTTTAGCGTGGGAGATGAAACTAATACTTCCTTCGTCCATCTTTACTTGGCCCATATACTATTTTAGGATGTCCAACAATACTTGTCCAGTTTATGAAATCAAGAGATAATTTTACACTTAGTTCCTAATTTATCCTTGTCATACCTTGTAGAAAAGCGGATAGGAAAGGTAGCCTAATTATAGTTATTTCTCTATTACATTTTTCAATATATTTTATTAATTATATTCAAAGGGTGATTTGGTAAAATTACCCCTATCATTTACTACTTCTTAATTTATATGTCAAGTCAAGAGGGGTCAAGTAAAGTTGGACGGGGGAGTAATTCGTAAGAAATTTAGTGTTGACACAGTCTACAAAGTTTTAAAAAGCTAAAAGAATATTTGAATGAATCTATGTCCACGTCAAAACCCAATTAAGTCACTAAGTACTATTTTAACATATAATTGTTCATTTCTATCAATTTATTGCACTTAATAAGAAACCCTGATTAAGAGGTTGTCAACCTGTCAAAGTAAATTTAGAACTGATCGTATATTTCTTTAATTGTATATACCCTAATTAAGCAATATTAGAGACCATATAATTACGTCCACTATAATTAATTATGATGGTTGCAATTATACTAATAACAATTGAATTGACTGTTTATATATTGTGAAAATGTGTCCTTATGATTAAGCATATTGAACATAAATTGTGCATATATATAATTGAAGAATTCAAAATTTGAAGTAGTAAATTAATAAATATAGAAAAAAAAAATAACCAAGGACATATATCATTACTATATATACTTTTAAAAGAAAACTAAATCATATATATATATTATAATGTTTCATTAAAGAATGTTCTAATCAAACACAAATTAAATATGTTACTCCTTCCATCAATCTTTACTTATTCCCTATTGACTTAACATAGGAATTAAGCAGTAGGGATGGCATAACGGGTTGGGGTGAGGCGGGTGAGGGCATGGGCACGAGTTAGAGTAACTATTTTTAAAACTAATGCGGGGCGGATTGCTGGTTCAAAAAACCAAATAGAAATTCGAAGAAAAGTCATCATGCAGGGTGACACGGAGTGAACGGTTTAAAAAATTTGCAGGTTGAGTTCAACTTGCCTCGCACTCACTCCATTGTCATCCCTATTAAGAAGTAGTAAATGTGGGGTAATTTGACCAAATTATCCTTTAAATATAATAAATATAATGTCTTGAAAAATATAATAGAAAAATGACTATAATTAATGATAAGGATAAATTATGAACTAAATATAAAATTATCTCTTGATTTTATAAAGTGAATAAGTATTGTTAGACATTCTAAAATAATATAGGAAATAAGTAAAAATGGACGGAAGGAGTAATAAATTTATGTCATTTCTTCAAAGAATAAGTAGTAGTAGTATTAAATAATGGACATTGATGATTCAACGGGCAACTTGACAAAACACACTTAGAACCCTTGTTATTTTTGACGTTTTCTGACAAAGGAAAATACATGTAAACCTAATTGCCAGCAAATTCCATGTGAGGGTTGTTATATCAATAGGTCTGTGTTCCTCCATTATTGACAAATTAAAGTACATGGAATTGGTGCTTTCATTATTATTACGACAAAAAAAATAAATATACAAATCGATAAGATAGGTTTAGGAGTGATAAATAATCGGGTCGAGTTTGATATAAATTATAAAAAAAAAAGGTATTTTGATCTTTTTGGTAACAATAAGGGTATTTTTGAACCAAAGTATAAATCAAGAGCATTTTTACCCTTTTCCGTTACTAGCAGGACATTTTTGACCTATTTCTGATAGTACAAGACCATAAATGTCCAAAGTATAAACAAAAAATATTTTAAATCTTTTTTAATAGTACAAAAGTATTTTTGACCATTTTTCGTATATAATGCGTTATTTATGTAAATATTTCATGTATAAATTATACAAATCTCATACTTTTAAGGCATAATGCCAATTTATACCGACTTTTTATCAAATTACAGAAAATCCCTTATTTTCTGGTAGACGTCGATACATAAAAAGGAGCGT
>JBCEWC010016451.1:0-13111 GCA_038996855.1 Solanum aculeatissimum | reverse complement strand
TTCAAAATAGTCATAATAATAGGCTAGTAAAAGATTAAATGAGAAAACTAATGATAAGTATCAAATAAGAGGAGAGAAAATATAAAAAAATGCGAATTTTATAAATTTTTTTTAAATGGTAGGAAATTTTGGAGATTATGATAAGATAAGTTGTGTATTTGTATAATTTTTCATTTTTATATTTTCTCCTTTTGGATTCTAACAACACTTCTTCATTCTTAGATTAATTAATAATTTTTTTGATAAATAAATAAAATTTATTTTTAAAATAAACATTTGAGTACATAGTCAAAAAGAGATGCCTGAAAGTTGGACAAATTGTCCCAACACTTCCTGGTTACTATATAACTTCTATTTATTGAAGCACTTACAGGTCATATTTTGTAATATTTGCATCAAATATTCCACTTCATAAGCTTTGGGATTTGTTGATTAGGTGGGATAGTAATTATGGTTATGTAGCCACTTTGGCACTTGTCCATGTGAACTTCCCCTTATATGCACCTCTTGTATGATTAACTTGATAATCTTTTCTACTGGTGGTTATTTAAGTTATACAATTCTCAGTTTCTTTCTCACCATATGTAGTAAAATGTTGCACTTAAAGTTAATATGTAGATCTCATCTCTAGTACTCTTGCCTTTTGCATGTGTGCTAGCCCATGTTAATTCAAACTTTCAGTTTCTAGGTAATCTGATCATTCCTTGCTATTGTAGTACCTTGAACCATACTTGAGAAGACATAAGACAAGAGAAAAACAGGTGAGAATGAGTCTCCAGAACAGCACCACATAGAGGGCATGTATGATCCACCTTCATTCCCCATTTAATCAGTTTGTCGCTCGTATATAGCTTTTCATGGTGCAATCAATTTAAGAATGAATAATTAATGGTCATTTTATATTTTAAACTTTTTTTATTCAAGGGAAAAGGGTCAAAAATGAGCAAAAATGTCCTCAGTTTATACTTTGGGTCATTCATGCCCTTGTACTATCAGAAATGGGTCAAAAATGCTCTGATACTAATGGAAAAGGGTAAAAAATGTCCTTGATTTAGATTTTGGTCCAAAAATGCCCTTGTCAATGATACTTTGGTCCAAAAATATCGTTATTGTTACCAAATGGGTCAGAAATGTCCTTCTTTAAATGAATATATATATATATATATTTTTTTTCTTTCTTTTTAAATATATTGTATTCCTAATAAAAAAATTATTTTTAAAGAATTCTTTTCTTATTTTGTTGTTTTTAAATCACATTAACTAATAGAAATGTAAAAAAATAATTATTTTCTTAATCTCATTTTATCAATTAAAATAGAATATCGTACCCCTATAACAAATAATATATGTCATAAATATAAGATCATAGTAAATCAAACATTAATTTTTAAATCAAACATTGATTTTTATTTAGATAACAATAAAAATAGTAATTATAATAAAGAAAAAAAATATTTTTTAAATTTTTTTCTCAAATTAAAGTAAGATAAATATTTTACTAATTAAAAAAAATGCCCTTATCATCAATACTTTGGTCCAAAAATTCCCTTATCATCATTTTTGGACCAAAGTATCATCGACAAGGGTATTTTTGGACCAAAGTATAAATCAAAGGCATTTTTGACCCTTTTCCGTTAGTATCAGGGCATTTTTGACCTATTTATGATAGTACAAGGGCATAAATGACCCAAAGTATAAACTGAGGGCATTTTTGCTCCTTTCTGATAATACAAGGGCATTTTTGACCCTTTTCCCTTTTTAAAAAAATAGTAAAGATTTTGAAAGTAAGTTGATAAGGGTGAATATGTAATTTTATTATTTTAATTTATGTATAATTAATATTCATATAATTTATTCCATCTTCTATCCTACATGATATTATACATAGATTTCCTCATAAGATACGTGAGTATAAATTATGTAGAATCACTAAAACACAATTAAATACCGTATAAAATTAATACATGACTATTATACAACATTTGAAACCTATCAACCAAATATTATATAAAATTAATATATAAATAATTTTATTTATAAATTAAATAATATATAAAATTAACTCATGAATAATCAAGTTATTCATGTATTAGATTGAGCCTTATACAGTAATCAAGCGGGTCTTTAGTTATGTGTATAAAAAAATGAAGCAACAATGAAGAACTACTGAATTCAGTAAGGGCAATAGCAACTACAAAAGAATTTCACAAAATCAACACTAAAATATAATGGATCGTAAAAGCAGAAATTGCGCGAAACTAGAGTTGTATTAGTAGTAGTCTTATTGTACCATCTCGTGTGTCCCTCGTATTAATAAGAACATATTTTTAAAAATTATTTAGTTATATTTAAAACCACAAACATTACAAAAATAATTAAATATCTATTTTGTCAGGTATCAATTCTATTTTGAAAGGATTAAAAGAGAATGATATTTTGCTGAGGTTTCGTACTTTAAATTTTAATACCAACTTAATATTGAACACTTGATTAATTGAAACAACACAAAATAAGAAAAATCATATGAATATTGTCTTTAAGACCTTAATTTTTTCAAGCGTATATTCTAGGTGTGGTTAACACTTGAAAATCATTGTTGGTCCCAAGCGAATCACTCGGCTCAATTCATTCATTCAATCAACGGTAGACTTCTCAAAATATGATGAAGATTTAAGTGGGAACTTCAGTCAATCAACTCAAAGAAAGAATAGTTCAAAGTAACAATTCAAAATCAACTCAACGTCATAACTCTAAATGAAAAGAGTTTCCAAAACAAGTACCGGAAAGAGAATATCATCTCTATCAATCACTATCTATGAATCCTCTATCCAATTATAGAAAGGTGCTAAGACAAGTTTGCGGCTACCTCGAAGAAATACCCAACTAAGAACAATAGAATAAATATGATTCCTCCAAAAGCAAGGAGGTCTCACCAGATAAGTTGGATGAATGGATCTTCAACGATGTGCCTATTGAGGATCTCTAGCACCTGATGATGCAACGTCAAATGACGTCAGTACTAAAATGTACGGTATGTAAAATAGCTGAATAGAAACAATACCCAAGAATACTCAATGATAAGAATAAAATGCAACTCCACTCAATATGATATGCGGGTTCAAAGTAAACAATGCTTTCAACAAATCATATGTAGATATGCAACTTATTGAAATAACGTCCTTACTCTTAGAAAGTTTATCTAGTCGACAACCATCACCTATAAGCTAGTGATGATACAACAAAACGATGTCTTTGACACATCCATCTAATACCTTGCCAGGATAAGGGACATCAACGCCAGTGGATCCAATATAAAGGTTCTCTTTTAGGACAAGAGAGACATGACCTCTATCCTACACTGGCTACATAGTTCTCAAAACTACTCCCAAAATATGATGCTCATATGCTCAATTACAATATTTAAACCATCTCATCTCATTAAATTGGAATTTCGTCAAACTCAATTTCATTAAAACCCATTTCTCAATCATCATTTTATACTCAAAACTCATGCTCTTTTAGACTCAAAACTCAAGTTTTTCTAAAACTCTTCAAAATATGCAAAGACTCAATTTTAAAAACATTCATTGTTAAATGCGATAGAAACTATCAATCTCATCTCAAATAATGCATATTAAAGCCACGATCATCAACTCAGTTAGGGTTCACAATAAAATAGCCTCGAACAACACTTCCAATAATACGAGGGATAGAACTAATGATAATCTCAATGCATAAATATATAAAGCTCAATAGAAAAAAAGATTAACTAATTCAGAATTCACGAAATTAGGTTAAACACAACTCAAACTCAATGAAAGCAAAATTTTGATGTCGAGCGCGTAGACAAACTCAATCTAACGCCTTGAATAGATTTACATACCTGGAAGATTGAGACTTTACTCGAAACTAGAAGACCTTGGTAGAATATCTTGAACCCTAACTTTTTCTCTTTTTGAAACTTGCTCTCAAATTATCTAAGTGTAGATGGGAGAAAAGACCTATTGGGTACTGTTTAGGGGTTTATTCAAGTCCTAAATAGTCAAGATTTAATTACAAAAAGATAAAAAAAGATAAAATTATCACGACCCAAGCCTAGCTCCTAGTTATAACATGACGAATGAGGAACCCAGGGTACCTCACCGAAACGATCTTAGCATACATCAAGAATTCATAGGTAATTTAAGCTACATAGTATGGAAATTTAAAAATGGGGAATGGGACTAAGGAGAAAACATTCAAGGTTTAAAATCAAGATACATCCTATTCACAAGCTTCATTTGTCCAAGCATACCAACTACATAAGACATAACGGGGACCAAAGTATATTTATGGTTACTCTCAAATACAAAAGACATGAAAATAATATAGAAAGTAAAAGTCTCCAACAAAATAACTCTAAATATAGGGGAGTCTCATATACATAACATGAAAAGAAAGATTGAAGTCCTCAAACTAAGGGCTCACCAAATCACTAGTATCGGTCATCAGAAGCTAGCCACGTGTCGGTGGAGGAGGTGAAACACCGGTCCCTACATGGTGATATCATGTAGGCAAAATATGCATTAGTACGTTGGAATGTACTAAGTATGTGAGATTCAATGCAAATATGAAATTGTAATACCATCATGCATGAAATTGTAATGCCATCATTCATAAAATTTAGAAGTCTCCATGCATGGAATTGTAATGTCATCATTCAAAAGATGCAAGACATGGTCAATGAGTCACACACAGTTTGAAGTGAAAATCAAATATCATATGAAAACACATGTGATGAAAAGAAGACATCAACTTATAACTTTGTGTGAAAGAACTGTAACAAACATATAAGACCATGTGGCCTACTACATGGAATTCAACATAACCTCCTATGTTGGCACGGAGAGATCACTTGTCGGGTGGAACTCCGTCACTTAAGCATGCATATTTATTTAAAATATATGGCTTATGTGGATGCACTAGCCTAGCCTAGCCTACAAGGGATCCTATGGTGGCACATAGTTAATTGGGCAAAGGGTTGCTACTAGGATTACCTTACCAAACCCCACCTCAATGCCTTATTCGATGCTTAGTCAATCACATGGAATACTTTAAAGCATAAACATGGTCATGTAATGTAACTTAGAGTCATAAGTAGCAATCTCATAGAAGTAGCTCAAAGCTCAAAAACTATCCAAGTGAGAATTGGGCTTTCACATTGAGGGTCTATCTTAAACATCTTTCAAGGGAAATTCAACATGCTTATATCTTTGACAAGAATAATAACTTTAAACTTTATTTATGTCCTTATCATCAATATCATATAAATTTATCATGAACTTAGTGGGCCTATGCATTTACTTGAAAGCATATTTTTGATGAAATAATGCATGAATCATGGTAAAATATATAACTTTAAAACTAGTATTAAGCATCCCACACATCATTGATAAAACCCTAAGTAGGGAAGTCATAACCATCAACGTTAATGATCATGAGACCTCATGGTATATCATCTCATTACATTATTAAGAAAAAATACATGTAAATGCATCATAAAAATATCACTAAAATCATGCTCATGTAACTCAATATTTCCAAGAAATTAAAGAAAAGGTAAAAAGGATTTAATGGGGAACTTTTTGGGTGAAAGGTACCTATAAATCAAACTCACATACCTTAGAGTGACCTTAGGTAAAGTCTTAAAGAAGTTTGAGGAAGAAGCTTCTTGAATGAAAACCCTAACCTTGCCCTGCGAGTATCCTTGCCTTAGGAAAATTTGAGAGAGTTATAGAGTGGAGTGAATGAGAGGGTTTGAAAGGGTTCAGGGTCTGATATGGGAGGCCAAAAGTCTTAAAACGATGTAATTTTAGGTTTAGGAGACGAGGAAAAAACTAAAATACCCTTCATTAAAACTGCCAGAACACGGTTCATGACCTCGTTTACAAGCCGTAAACCAAACCACGAGCCATGCTTTGGTTTTGTCCTATTCTCCTTTTCCAATCTTCAGAAAATGGTCTTCAGAAGACCTATCTACGAGACCCATTTATGACTTGTAGATCGATCTATGGGTCGTAGACTCATCCGTAGAGTGACCCCAAAACTTAGTGAAATTTTTAGTTCTCAAGGCCTCTTTCTATGAGGCCAACTACGGTCCATAAAACAGACCATGACCCATCTTGTTTTTCGTGGTTCCAACTTTAGAAACTATAATTTCCATCAACTCAGGGCATCAATCCACGAACCTTTTCTATGGTCCATAGTTCCTTTTACGGACCATAAAATCCCTTCGTGGATGGCTTTGACACTTGGAAAATTTTCATCCTGGGCAACCCCTTCGACAAGCCTTATTTACGACCTGTGGTTTGAACCATGAGTCATAAATGAGGCTAGTATTTTTAACCCACAACATTTTCAGTTCCACTTTTTCTGCATTTCTAACCTTTCAACTTGCAGGTCCTTACAATATCTTCCCTTTGGGAACATTTGTCCCCAAATGTACTAAACATAGGCTCTAAGGAGTTAAATAGGCAACTAAAAATCCAGCATGAATGCAAAAATTCAATCTAATAATCTTTTCATGAAATTTTCAAAACTCACACTTTAAACATGATTCTAAACAATCCTTAACATATCCAAATACGCATAAACAACATGAGAAACTGAAATGCAAGGAAAGTGAGGTATTCGCCAAGAAGAACTTAATACCTTAGACTTGAGTAGAGTGGAAAAGACAGGGATAATGCTTCATCATGTCCACTTTTTCTTCCCATGTTGCACTTTCAACTTATTGATTCCTCCAAAGTACTTTAATAGATGCAACCTCCTTGTTCCTTAGCCTCTTCACTTGCCGGTCTAGAATCTCAATTGAAACCTCTTCATAAGCCAAATTATCCTCAATGCTTAGATCTTTCAACGGGACTATGAAGTTTGGATCACCTATGAATTTCTTCAACATAGATACATGGAATACTGGGTGAACCATATTCATCTCCGTTGGAAACTATAACTTATAAGCCTCCTTACCAACCTTTCTCATAATTTTGTAAGGCCCCACATATGTAGGGCTCAATTTTCCTTTCTTGCCAAACTAAATCACATGTTTCATGGGGGACACCTTCAAATAGACCCCTTCACCAATATTGAATTTAAGGTCTCTTCTTCTAACATCGGAGTAGGAATTTTGCTAACTTTGAGGTGTCTTCAATTTCTCTCTTATGAATCTTTACTTTTCCATGGCATCCATGACTATGTCCAGCCTTATCAAAACTATTTCACCCACTTCAAATCATCCAACCAGTGATCTACATTGCCTACTATATAAAGCCTCAAATGGTTCCATCCAAATGCTTGAATGGAAACTATTATTGTAGGCAAACTCAATGAGAGATAGATGATCATACCAACTCCCTTTGAATTCCAATACACAAGCCCTCAAAATATCCCCCAATGTTTGAATTATTCTTTCATCTTGCCTGTCGGTTTGAGGATGGAAGGCGGTACTTAACTTCACCTTAGTACGAAAGACCCATTTAAAATGACTTCTAAAAGTGAGAGGTAAATTGAGCATTGAGGCATCACAATACACCACAAATCCCTTGGTTCCCTCCGACAAGGTCAAAATTGGAGCCAAAGTCAGTCGATCCTTAAAGGTTTGGAAACTCTTCTCACACTCATCCATCCATATGAACTTCTCTTTCTTTTGAGTCAATCTAGTCAAAGGTGATGAAATGGAGGAGAAACCTTCAACAGACCTTCTATAGTACCCAACTAGGCCCATGAAACTCCTAATATTCAAAGGAGTCAAGGGCCTAGGCCAATTTCTCACCATTTCTGCCTTCTTAGGATTAACTTTGATGCCATCACCAGATACCACACGCCCAAGGAAAATAACTTCTTTCAATCAAAACTCACATTTGTCAAACTTAGCAAATAATTTCTCTTCCTCAAGGTTTGCAACACTACCCAAAAGTGCTCTATATGCTCTTCTTCACACTGAGAGTAGATCAAGATATCATCAATGAACACCAAAATGAACATATCAAGGTAGGGTTTGAAATTCCCATACCTTGTCTGGAAAGCCATTTTGAGGACACCACCCTCCCTTATCCTTAGCTGGTGATAACTATACCGCAAGTCAATCTTGGAGAAGTATTTGGATCCTTGTAATTGGTCAAATAAGTCATCAATTCTCAGGAGTGGATACTTATTCTTGATGGTAACCTTGTTAAGTTGTCGGTAATCTATGCACATTCAGAATGACCCATCTTTCTTGCTGACAAACAATACCGGGACACCCCATGGAGACCTACTTGATCTAATGAAAACCTTCTCTAATAGGTCCTTCAATTGCTCTTTTAGTTCCTTTAACTCTACTGAGGCTATTCTATAGGGAGGAATGGAGATAGGTTGAGCATCGAAAAAGAGATCTATGCTAAAATTTATTTCCCTTTCATGAGGAATATCAAACAACTCTTTCGGTAAGACATTAGGAAACTCATTCACTATGCGGATAATTCAAGAGAGGGGACTTTGGTAGTGACATCTCTAAACCTTACTAGATGATATAAGCACCCCTCAGAGATTATTTTCCAGGATTTTAGGTAAGAAACAATCCAACCTCTACATAAAGAACTATTGCCCTCCCACTCAAGAATGGACTAATTTAGGAATTGGAATTTGATCCTAAGAGTTCAAACATCTATAGAAGCATAGGAAAACTGCAACCAATACATCCCAAGTATGACACCAAAATCAACAAAGGAGAGTTTTATCAAGTCACAAGGAATGACTTAATGCAAAATGGACACGGGATAATATCTATAGACTCTTAGGGAAACAATGAACTCTCCTATGGGAGTACAAAATTCAAAAGGCTCTTTTAGGACTTCAGGGCATGCATGAAATCTATTTGCAAGAACTGGAGCTGCAAAGGATAAATTGGCTCCCATAAATAGTGCATATGCATCAATGTCATAAATTTTCAACATACCGGTTGGCAGGCATGCAAAGCATAAAACCTATTTGATCTTGGAGTACGTTGAGCTTCTCCACCTTGGACTTGAGGCCAAGCACCACCGCTTTTACAATCTTTGGCAAGATGACCAGGCTTTCCACACTTGAAGCATACATTAGAGCCGGTTAAACACTCCCCTTTGTGAATCCTTTGACACTTAGGACAGTCGGGAATTTGTGGCTTTAGATTATCCCCCTTATCTTTGTTGAATTTGGAGGAATGTTGGTTGACCCTTAGCTCACTTTATTTTGGCCACCTTGAAATTTTCCATGGCCACCACTCACTTGGTGAGAGAATCAACCACCTTCTATTCGAGCCCTCTTGGACTCTCTATCATGATCCCTTAACTTCTCCTCTTTGATTCTCTCCATATAAGTCATCAAGCAGGAAATGCCCATCTCTTTTATGAGCATTACAGTTTTGCACTCCTTGAATACCAAATTTGACACTCCAGAAATGAATTTGCTCATTCTTACCCATAGGTCTTCATGTATACTTAGAAAGATTTATATATTTGAGGGAGTATTTCCTCACATTCATATTACCTTGCTTTAAGTTTATGAACTCTTGCACCTTTGCTTCCCTTAGCTCAATCAGGAATAACCTATCCAAAAATGCACATTTGAATTCCTCCCACTCAACTTGGCTCATTCCTTCACCCATCTCATCAACCCATTGGTCATACCAAACCTTTTTCATTCCCTTTGAGTTGGTAGGACACTAAATCGACCTTCTCCTCTAAAGACACCCCCATCACGGTGATAATTCTATATGCCTCATCTATTAATTCCACCAGGTCTTCATCAACATTGGGATCAAGGTATTTCGGTGGGTTCATCCTCATGAAGTCTCAAACTCTTATTTTTGATGAAGTTCCTTGAGGAGGAAGTGCAACCTCCCTATTGGTTGGCCAAGACTTAAGATAACATTGCAGAAATTGACACAGAACTCCACATGTGTAACCCTTTCTTCTTGTCGCATGGGAGGGTCTTCATCCTCGTTCACCTCTTTAGGTAGTGTCACGACCTGAGAGTAGGGCCTAGGCGTGACATAGCTAAAGAGAACCCGAGAGTCCTTGATCAAGCCATCCAAGCATCATTAGTTCGGAAGCGCGTAATAACATTATAAACACATAATTCTAAAGGATTCTGGGACTTTGGACTCAAGCTATGGGGATGTCATCGGGAATGGGATTAGCATGAATCACATAACACATAGCAATTACATTCTAAGGGTGGATAAGTAGGACTCAAGCTATGGGGACAAGGAGGGACTTGGGAATTTCCACATAAGCATATTCTCATCCAACCAATCATAATAGAAATACGCATAATCATAACAAAGCATAAATAGTCATAGCATCTCAAATAAGTACGTAATACGATGTACAATATAATTCAATATATCTAACAATGCCTCTACATAGAATAAGACGGGGCCACAACATAATTCGGGATCATCCTCAAGTCATAAGATAGATAAGACATAATAAAACATAAGATAGAAAAAGGTTGGTTTTTCCCTTGAAGTATAGGGCTCACCACTAGTAACAAATCCGAGATCTCAACTAAGTGTCCAACGGTGGATGAGTATCATCTCCGTTCCCTACATGGTTAGATCATGTAGACAAAGAGTATGAGTTAGCACATATAATGCACTAAGTATGCGGGAATACAATGCACATGAACATGAACCTATCACATAAGCTAGATGACAAAGGCACGTATATATATATAAGGGGAATATAAGTAAGGAAGAGTATTATATCAATATGCCATATAAGCCATGATGTATGAATGCAAACCTACATAATCATAGCAGGGATGTGACCTTAACTGACAACAAGAGAGACCAAGAGAGCTACTACTTGGAATTAAACTACTTGCCAGGTAGATCCTAAGTCACCCTAAACAGGGGAAACAAAACAAGTTATCCCATCATGGGAGAAATCCCATATTGGCACATGGTTTGACGGAAAGTATGTATGGACCCTTGAAGATAGTCCACCCTGACTCCAATCCCTTGGTACTAAGTCTCATCCCACGGGAATACATATACATATACATATGCAAGATTTTGAAATAGAGGTTCAATACTTCAAATCAATGCAATGCAAAGTTGGGCTAAAGGACAAATCATAATTCAAGTCTTTCCATAATTAGGCAAAACCGCCAAACAAGAGTTCAAGTAGCAAATCCAAGATCTATGCATAGGAGTAGCTCATTCTAATAAGTACAAGATGGTGTAAACACCCAAGATGCTCAAAGAGACATATCAAGACAAGATGTGATCACATTCTAGTCAAATCTCATGTCTTACCAAGATCAAGTCAAGTCAAGTCAAGTGGGTCAAAACCCATATCAAGAATTTCATCAAGTCAAGTCTCCATGATCATGAATGCAAATGCATGAATGATCAATGAATAACATGAGTAATTGATATCAACATTTAAATCATCATATAAAATAAATTCATAATCAAATCATAAGGAAAACAACGATTAAAATCATAATTCATACTAACCATGCTTGAATTGAAGAATTAAGGGGACATGCATTTTTGAAGCTTCATAAAATCATTGGAATTCAACAATTTAGGGATGTATTCACCTTGGAATTAACAATTTAACACAACCCACAACTCAATTAACTTAAATCATTCATAATTTAAAAGATCTAATATCAAAGTAAGCAAAATTCTTAAAATTGAAGAAGAAAAGTTTTGGATCTTCATTGTTGAAAGAGGAACCATGAATCAATCCCACATACCTTAACAATAAAGAAGAACAAGAAGAATTTGATGAAGAATTGAGCCTTCCCTTGATTTCCAAGTCTAGTCTTCAATGGAGCTTGAGAGTAATTGAATAAAATTGAAAGGGTTTTGAATTGAATGAGAGTGAAGAGGGCTAAATCACAAGTTTAGGAGGGCTTAAAAAAAAAGAAGCTAAAATGACCTTAGGATTAGTTAAAAATTATAATTAAACCATTAATGAAATGAGAAAGAAAACTGAAACTGTCACTGACGAAGGCCACTACACGGACCGTGTAGTGACTCACGGTCCGTGAACCCTGCCGTGAGCCCTCACTTGAAAATGAGTATCAACCTAGCAACGGAGAGGAAATTTGAAACGTCACCCACACGGTCAACTACACGGACCGTGAGGGGCCATACGGTCCATGAGCCTCTCCCGTGAAGCCGCACTTGGAAACAACTTTGCCTATAAAGATTCCATACTTAGAAAAATTTCATCCCGTAACCACACGGCCAGGCACACGAGCCATGAGGCTTCACATGGACCGTGAGGTGGTCCGTGGAGCCTCCCTTGGCTCAGAGCCTTGGCTGTTAGCTGGTAATACCACACAGACACGTTCACAGGTCTTAAGCCTTCACACAACCCGTGAACCCTACTATCAAGACGACGCGATTTCCAGAATGCTAACCTTATACATAGAATCGATCTATAGAAAAAGGCCATCCCAAAACATGTTACCATACCTCATGGGAGGTTACACGGCGTACATCACGGACCGTGAGCACACACATGGCCCGTGAGCCTGCCGTGAGGCAGTACCTTAGCCAATTCTCCCCTTCCCTTTTCTAGAATGCTTCCCTGTGCAGGTAGTCTCACCGTGAAGGCCATAACCTTTACAACCAAACTCTGAATTAAGAGAAACCAAGTGTGTTAGAAAGATAACTTAAAGAGCTTCGATTTGATAGGTCATGGCCACACAGTTCATCCCGTACCAAGAGATATGGCCATTTAAAATCAGTACTCTTACAAGACATCAAGCAAAACTTGACCAACGCGATTCCTTCGAAGACGGTCATCCAAGATAGGCTCAGAAACTTAAAACCTAACCAGGATAGTGTAACACCCCGTATTTTCCACATGCTAGTGCTATTTATATAACACTTAATGCAGCCTTGCGATGTTGGTGGTGGACTAAATTTTTCCTATTAATGGGGGGTAATTTGAATTGGGTCGGAGGTGCTGCAATGTCCTATGTATTTCAGTGGGTGCGAGTCCAAGTTAAGATCAATGATAGCATTTAAATTTGGGATAACGAAGTGCTATTTGAGTTAAAGTTTAAAGTGAGATATTAAGATACTACG
>JBCEWC010016450.1:0-13112 GCA_038996855.1 Solanum aculeatissimum | reverse complement strand
CCCCCCCCCCCCCCCCCCCTCCCTCCCTCCCATCTATAGTTGTCTGTACTTGATCACTAATGAACATCCTATTGTCATGTATATACTTTGAACACCAAGTATGTTACACGTATGATTAAGCTACAACACAAGTTAAAATGAGTTTAAATGCATCTTACATATAATGCATATTGTGTGTGTATATATTTTGTTAAAATATATTATGTGGACAAAGAAACTATTTATTTAGACATCTATTTTACAACAAAAATGAAGTTAATGAAAAATCTGTCAATTTATTCCCCTCTCTCTCAACACATGTGTAATTTTATGCTTTTTTTTTTTTACTTCCATAAGTTTATCCTTTTCACTTACATGCTAATACTCCATGGAATATATCATTACTCATCTAGAATATTCTTCAAAATTAGTGACACTATTTTCAATATCCCAGGGACAAGGTTATTCCTTATACAATACTAGTGGTGAAAGTCGTGAGCTGCATGATCCAATATATATTACTGGCTCAGTCACAATTTATGCGGCATTAATATAATTTTGAAAGTCAATTGAAGTTTTTATATGTTTTTTAAAATATTTTTGGCATTGTTTTCAAATATATGTTACTTTCTATGTCCCATTTTATGTGGCACCAATAAAATTTTAAGATTCAACCAATGTTTTTAAATATCTTGTAAAATTAATTTTTGAGATTTACAGTATTTTTACAGTGTTTCCAAATTAAGTTTACTTTCTTTGTCTCATATCTTATATGACACCGACAAAATTTTAAAACACAATCAATTTTTTTTATATGTCTTTTAAGTATTTTAAGTTATCCACAAGAAAAGTATAGATATACCCTCAAGTTGCTCAAGCAGACATGTCAGAAGAATCACTAAAACATTACGGATACACCCTCAAGCTGCTCAAGCAGGTATGTCAATCAGCTGCCTGCTCGAGCTTTAAAAAATTATGAATGTATCCTCAGGTTGCTCAAGCAGGCATCATTTTTTAGATTTTTAATATTTTTATGTTTTTTTCAAATATATGTTACTTTTTCTATCTCATTATACGTGGCACCGATAAAATTTTGAGACTCAATTAAAATTTGTATATGTCTTTTAAGTATTTTAAATTGTCCACAAGAAAAGTAGAGATATACCCTCAGGCTGCTCAAGTACACATGCAGGAAGAATCACTAAAAAATTACGGATATGAAAATTATGGATACACTCTCAAGCTGCTCAGGCAGACATGTCGGCCAACTACTTGCTTGAGCTTTGAAAAATTACAAATGTACCCTCAAGCTGTGTGAGCATGCATGTCGAGCAGTTGTCTGCTTATAAGCTGCTCAAGCAAGCATGTCGACTAGTTGTCTGCTTATTGCGGCTTATAAGCTAGTAGTAGATTCAATCCCCTTCTTAAAATCTATGGCCCCAACACAAATATTGTAGTATTCTACTACTCCCTTGGTCCCAATTTAGTTGTCAGGTAAAGATTGACATATCCTTTAAGAAAAAATTAACCAAGATATGTAATGTGACTAAAATAATCCTAATAAATATTGTACTTTTTGAAATTGTACCCTAACAAATAGAGTTTTCACATTTAAGAGTAGTAATTACTAAGGGTAGAATTGAAAAAAGGTGATTAATTATTTCTTGATTCTTTAAATTGACAACTAATTTGGAATAATTATTTTTAGTAACTCTGACAACTACATTGAGACGGAGGGAGTAGTTCTTTTGCAATTGAGTTGGCAACGAAAGTGGAATGAACCAAATCTATTCAAAACAAATAAATAATCATAAAAGAAAATAAATTCACTTAAAATTTAAATAAATTTGATTCAATTCGTTCGTGAAAAAATATATGGCGATAGAGAAAAGAAAAAGATCTTGTGTTCCTCTTAGCACATTTTAGTGAAGTCACCTAACTTACGTGAATTTGAAAATATATCTCCCCAACGACACTCATTAAAACCTTCGCCCACTATGTCGATTGTTTTTATTTACTTGGGTGAATAGGATTTAGCAGCTCTTGTTATCAAACATTTAAAAGTTTTCTGCCTCGGCAATTTCAATCTATTATCAAAGAATTTGAAGGTGAAGACACAACTTTGGCCATCCAATATCCAGCTGAGAAATGAATTATGCAAAGAATCTCCATATCACTCATCATCGCGAAGAGTATGAGATGAAACATGCACCGTCACATCTCTTAGTATCAATTGCAACTCCATTGCAACACCAAATAGAAATGTCAGAAAATTTGTCCGAGATGCAAACTCTTCAAGCGAAGTAGCATATCTGAAATGCAAAGTATAAATTAGATTCATCAAATGTGTTTTATGCTTTATAAGTTGTGATGTTGTATTACTTGAGTTGGGTAGATCCTATCTGATGTATACAGTCTAGTTCTGAGGTCACAACTCACTAGTTGCGGTTGAATCTTCTAAATATGAGATCGCATAATTCTCAATTTTTCAACATTATTTTTTTCTCTATGTCATAATCAAAGCTAGACTCTAGAAGTGACATGACGATTGAGACTCCCAAAGTAACCCCAATCTAGTTCTCTTAGCATATCATAAGCATTCATCAGTATTGGATCAATACGATATAAGGCGAAAGAAAAACCAAGTAAAGGGTCTAAATACAATATCATAAAGAAAGAGCTAAAAACATAAAATTTACACATTTTATCCAACAATGACTCTACATACTAGACTTGGCGGAAGCTAAGACATGTTCCTAGCTCATCCTCAATTGAAAGTAAAACAAGAATAGCCTCATACTGTCTGAACCAACAAAACTAAAGCTAGAATGTAAAGGTTTGTCCTCGAATGTGAGAACTCACCAAAATCTTCAAACATGATCCGAATCTAGCCACTAATGTGAGGAAGAGGATGATCACTAATCCCTACATTGTGATATAATATAAGCATAAAGTATGTGTTAGTACATTTGAATATAATAAGTATGTATACAATGTGTAACATGAAGTGCAATGATCAAGTTAAGAACATAATAAAGTGTAAGACCTGAAAGAATAAGTAAACATATACGTGGTTAATGCACAAATGACTCGTAGGTGATATCATATAAAGTATCATAGAAAACATACATATATGGGATAGAACCATAACTGATAATAAGACCATGTGAGTTATAACATGAAATCTCGATGTCTCCCCATACATCGGAGAAAAAGGAGTGGTACTTGTCAAAATAAGACTCTACCCCACTAAGCGAGTGTCATAAGCTTTGTAGATCCACTAGCAAAATCATATTGGTAACATAAATCCTACTCCGACAACATAGGTATGAAACTTAGAAGCTTTATATAAGGACCCCGTAAGTCGAGCCCCCACCTCACGCCTCAGTTGGTGCTAAGTCAAATCTCACAGAATACATATCATAGACAAAGGTTATACTTATTATAAAATCATAGTTTGTACTTGTCATAATTCGTAACTTGTCATAGTGGAAAGGTAAATCAACTAGACCAATCCAATTCATAAAAATCGTATTCATGGAATAACTCATTTTCCAAGGTCACCCTATTGAGTAAATTAGGATCCTATGTCACCATTTAGGGCCTAGGTCAACCTTTTGAGTAAATTGGGACTCGAGGTCACCATTTAGAGCCTAGGTTATCCGTCATGATCATAAACTAGATTAAGTATTTGGTACCTTCATAATCATAACTTGTCATAAAAATTAGGGCAAAAACATGGGTTCACCATAAATAGACTTGAAATCATGTAAACAAAGTAAATTCATGCATAATAATGTAATTTGAGACTCTTTGAATCAAAATTGAAGGAACTCATTTACAATTTCATAAAACCCTAGATAACATATAGATGAAATCACTTGAAATTTATGTTATTCATGCAAGGTAATATAATTCCTGCATAATTCGATAGGAAATTACGATATACAATAGTAGTCAACAAATTTGAATCAAAACCATAAAATCCTAAATACTTTCATAGAAATTTAAATAAAAAAGGAAGGTTTGGTTGGGCTCCATGAGTGAAAGGTACCCATGGCTGAAGGCATACCTAGAGTGAAACAAATAAAACAATCCTAATTTAAGAAAAGAGCTTGAAACCCTAGCTTGAGGTCTCCAATCAGTCCAATGGATCCTTGAAGGAGTTAAAAATTGAGAGAATTTGGGTGACTTGAGAGTTTGGGAGACAATGAGTGACATGGAAGGGGTTAGGGACAGATATAAGCTATTTTACGCTTAAAACAATATAGTTTAGGACTTAGGATAGTAGGAAATAACTAAAAGACCCTTCATAAAAAGCTGTCGAGGAGGACTACAAAAGGGGGGCTACAGATCAAAGACCGATCTACGAAAATGGTTTTGTACAAATAGGTAGACTTTCACTATTTCAGGATCTCAAACCACGAAGGGAAAATTACAACTTGTAGTTCTATTTACAGCTCGTCCTGCATGTTCGTGAAAGACTTCAGAAACTATAAATCCAGGTTAGAAACCACAAATTCAAACTACAACCAACCATTTTTTATATGGGTTGTAGAACACCCTCGTAAATCCCATCAACACTTGGTTAATTTCACTAGCACTGATCCAAACTACGAGACTCTATTTACAAAGCATCAATTAGACTATGACCCATATAGAGGCCTCGTCTTGTTGATCCTCAAATTTAATCTTTTGAATCTAAACTGCAAAAGCCAACAAGGATATGTCAATACATTCACCACTCGTAAAAGTTGCTCATACATTAGACCTCTAGTTTTCAAAATAGTTCCAAGTGTCAAGGTTATCTATGTCATGACCCAGATCTAGGGCCTAGGTATGACACGGGGAATGAGAACCCAAAGGTTCCCAAATAAGCCTCTTAGATCATACATGCACTTCATAGGTTCGAATAATGGATAATAGACGAGTGACAATAGAAAATAAGGAATGGGACTAAGGGGAAAATCATGGTTAAAAGTGTAAGCTCAACTTAATAGTTCAAGATATAATCAAAGTGAAGTAGTAGTCCAAACACACCTCTAAATAAAAGACAATAAATGGATCCAAAAATACAAGTTTGGACCCCTTAATACAAAGTCATAGAAGAAAATACATAATGTGTTTGAAATATCAAAAGTAAAGATAGAAGATAAGGGCTCCGTTCCTGGTGGATGGGAACTCACCAAAATCTCAAAGTCATTATGATCAATCTAGCCACGAGGAGGAGGATAAGGTAAATCACTTGTCCCTACATGATTATAATCATGTAGGCAAAATACGGTTAGTACTTTGGAATATACTAAGTATGTAGATATGCAATGCAACAAGTAAATACAATGACAAAGAATACGTACCACTTATGCCCAAATTTCGAAGCTTTAACAATATAATCAATTTCAAAATAAAGCGTAAAATAATTTCATGGTAATGTAAAGGAAGCAAATAGGTGTGGTAATAAAACCATAACCAACAAAATCATATGAGCTATAATATGGAATACCAATGTTATATTCTACACCGGCCAAAGAGTGAGTCTACTTGCCAAGGTAAACTCCAAAAATAGAAATACTAGATAGATTCACTAGTCGGAAGACCCAAAAAGGTAAAATCAAAATATCCTACGGTGGTATATAGTGATGAGATTAGAAGTTTTATATAAAACCCCTTGGATGAAGCCTTACTCCTAACTCATTCGATGCTAAGTCAAAATCTCACGGAAACGGACAATGTATAATCAAAATAATCAAAACTCAACTTAATTCAGAAGGTCTTAGCTTGTCAAAATATATTTAACTTGTACTTAAGAATAGATCCGTAGCAAAAAATGGGAATAATTCATAGGGGGTCTTGAATAACCCAATATCGATTAAAACTTATAGTTCTTGTTCAAAATCATATGCTCAAGTCCATTCCATAAAAGTCAATATCCGGAATTCATAAATAGACTTAATTAGGATTTGGGTATTTGTCAAATAACCTTAAAATCATGTAATTGAATCATAATCAATCTTAAAATAATCAATTACGCAATATAAGTTTGAAATTTTATTAACCCATAAGAGAGTTCCAAGTTTGAAAGTGTAGATTGAATCAAATCATGCAAATTTGTAATGCTTGAATCAAATCATGTAAAATCTTGATAAATATTCATAAATAATCATAAGAATGCATGAATAACCATAATATAAACAAATATCAACTAATATGCAATTATCCATAAACCAAAGATTGAAAATTTGTAATTCAAAATTTAGATTTTCGAAAAGGACTTTTTGGTTGAAAGGAAACCAAGAATCAAACCCACATACCTTTAAGAATCTCTTGAAGGAAACTTGAGGAAAAATCTTGGGGCTTTACTTGTATCTTGAAATCCTAAGAAGATTCTTGAGAGCATTGAAGTTGGATGAAGAATTTGGTGAAAACTAAAGAGGATTTTGAGAGAGTTTTTGTGTGATTTTAGGCTTACAAATGGCTAAATAATGAGAGAATACCGTATATATGGACATTAGGTTATTACCCAATTGCCCTCAGCTGAAACAAAATATTTTAAAAAATTTTGACCTATGGTGTGGCAAGTCTGGGATGCGGACTTGTCGCAGACCCTTCTGGTTTGCACAATTTCATCAAAAAAATTATTTTCTGACACGAAAAAACCAATACATTGTAGGTAACTATTTTCTCACATAATTTTACCTCTTGAACAGGAATATGAAGTCGGATTTGCAAAATAAGGTATGAATTTTAAGATATTCAAGAAATGCACTATAGGGCATTTTTTGAGTCACGTGAGAGGTGTTACATTCTATGAGACTCTGTCTACAATCCATAAAATCATTCACAAGCCATAGATTGCTCGTACTCCTTGGCACCAAAATTTAGTTCTGCACTTTTCTCTCATATTTTGACTTCCCAATATATGGGGTATTGCACTCTACTCTACTTCTAAATTTCTTTAGAATCTTTTCACTTCATAGGTTGATTGTTTTGGGCTATTTTTGAATTTTGTAAAAGGCCATTTTTGGGCTTCGTAGTAATATATAAATAGGGGATACTAACTCCTTTAGCTGGATCTTCTTGAAACTTATAGTTCAAAGGTTTTGGTTGAATATAACCATGTTTTTGTTCTCCCTTTCATTTTGTGTCTCATCTCTCTATCCTTTTATTTTCTTGCTCTTAGTTTTAAGATTTCTTAGTCTTCCACATTTAAGAATTGCATCATTAAAAGATGCTAGATAGAATGTCAATCAATTCACATCAAACTATTTTGATGCCTTAAATTGAATATAAAATAATGAAATTTAATTATTTTCACAACATTTAAATATGTAAACACATTTCATTTGATGGTCAGAGGCGAATTTAAGGCATCTTAAGTTGAAAAGGTACTTATTGCAGGTATTCATACTAAACTTGGCGAACAATGAAGATATCATTATTATGACATGTCGATAAAATTGCATGTAGGCATTTGACTATAGAAATTAAACATTTTTCACTTTATTTGAAAATTTTGAAGTTTGAGTTACTTTTGGTTATACATTTCACAAAGAATATTTGATTGTTTGAATGTATTTTTTCTTTACAAAAAATTAAATATGATTTATATGTCGAATTTCTAAAAATTATATTATTTTACTTAAAACATACGATCAAATTTGCTCTAAAAAAATAATATTTCAAAAGAGTAGTCATATAATATGATAAATGAACAAAACAAATATTCTACTAACTTAAATTTCATGATTAAAGGACATTTTCTTAGATTATAATACATTATCACTAACCATTGTGGATAAGTTACATGTCATTTCAATTTCATGTATACATTTAATATGGAATGAGATCCCAGATGGCTGTATATAGCAGAACAATGTACTCGATAATATAACTCTTGACATGAATAAAATAATAATCAGTTTAAGCATGTTAAGTGTCATGATCCAAATTAGGTGATCATATGGGCACCTATATTATTCCTAACCAAGTAGGTGAATCTTTACCACTCAATCAAGAATTTGTAAAAAATTAACTTATGATCTTTTTATAAATGATCAATACATTTTTAATGTAAAAACTTTACAAAGTCAATATCACATATAAGTAAAACTACTCAACTAAACAATCAAATTCGAAGATCTAGTCTAGACATGTACGAGAACTCCTAGATAGAATGAGACAAAAATAATTAAACTTTCACAGAAAGACGTACGCAGAAGTTGATGACGATTACTCGTTGCTTCAGTAAGAGATTTTTAGTAAACATGCACACGTCTACATCCTAAAAAAGATGTAACAAGAATAGTATTAGTACACCACACATACTGATAAGTATCATCGATCAACAAGGATTAAATCAAGCAATATAATAAAGAAATTATGAGGACAACATGAAGATCCAATACTACTCCAATCACTCTAATTTATCAAACTTAATATTATAACCCTCAAATCTTCATTTTATGGAACAAGTATATTCAGTGATTAGCCCCATCAACCATATTACCAGACAGGAAACACATAGCAATAATTTTCAGATCAATAAATATAGCCACAACAAAATAAGTCATATCAGATAACTGGTCACATAGTCATTGAATAATCCAAATGCATCACGAATTCATTTGACAATAAGTAAAGTGCACAAATAGGTTAATGGTATTATTTATGCTCAATAGTCATGATATGTAGGGGGTTAACCTCATTCATCGTAATGACGTGTTACCCAACCTTCTAAATATATGTAGCTGCTCATCCATAAGATCACCTCGACTTCGAGCCTCTCATCACACCATAAGTCTTATGTACTCTTACCATTCTCACACAAATAACTCAATATACAACAATTATAAGTATACTTGCAAAAATTCAATGATTTCATTTAAATGATAACTCATGCAATTTTAAGCATAAAGCATCATAACTATATTGTTGAGACCAAGTATATTTGAAAATCACTCAGCACGCATTCAACTTAAGAGTATACATGCGTCTAAGTCAAGTCTAACTCCAATTAATTAAAATCCTTTTTTTTTAAATCATCGGGCTAGCAACAACTAAGTAGAAATATTAAGTCCTCAAGATAACACTATAGCAAGTTTATACTCGAAAATAATAATTAAACTCATTTCCTAGGGTTCAAGTTCATGCAATTCTTGGAGCATTACCCATCTTCATATCTTCACCCTATATAGTTCACCACACAAGTCATAATCAACCAAAAAAATTACACAATAATATATTAGCATTTAGCACCCAATTAGATCTCTTTTACTCATATCCCATGTTTTATCCATGTCAATGTCATATTTGCAGGCTTAACCATAATTCTTCCATCAAATTTATATTATATATGTTTTTTCTAATCACAGTCTACTACTTATAAATCGTAACGTACCTAGATGTCAATCTACTACAACAAGCAAACTACACCATATACATATACACACACACACATGTGTGTGTATTGTCACGATCCAAAATTTGGGTGTGATGACACTCACCTAACCCATCAAGGCGAGTCAACCCAACACCTAAACAACCCAACTTAATAATAAAAGCGGAAGATAAACAGTCTAATTAGATAGATAACCATAGGAAATCAAAAGTTATAGTCATCCCAGAACTGGTATCACATGTGCAAGCCTCTAATAATCAGAATACTGAAATGAAATACAAGTCTCAATGTCTAGTCCTCAAATAAAACAAATTATAGAATAAAATCCTCGAAGGTCTGCCGAAGATACAAGCAGCTACCTCACGAGTGATACTGAAGCTCGATCCTGAAGTATGAAAGCTAGACAGAAAGACCGGGCTCAGAACCTACAAAAATGTAGCAAGGGGTGAGCACCAAACAATAAGGTACTCAGCAAAATGGAAACTAACCTAAAGTAAAGCAATAATGAACACAAGTACTCTTATCCACCCAATCACATACCACCGAAATGCACACTTGCACTAAGAAAAGTCCTAGCACAATACAATACACATAGAAAATTATATATACATCTCATAGAACAATGTCTCAAAATATCCAACAGGTATAACAAGTCAACAATATAATAGATCTCCAATAGTACAAGTAGTAACAATGTATTCACAATTCTACATTCATCACATGTAATAATATGAACAAAGGTAAATGAGATGAGATGGAGTGGATGCCATGAGATGTAAATAATGCGACGCAATATCAAATCATGATGCATGTCTGTCCTACAATACACATCCGTTGATAACCTCAGATCGAAACTCATGGGGCCTCACATGGATCATGTATCCACCGAAATTATTTTTCTTCGATATTTACTTTTATATCTAGCCGAACCCATTTCTCTTTGGCTTTTTATTTCTTTTCTTTCTTTTCTTTTGTCTAGTCGGAACCATTTCCTTTCAATTTTTTATTTCTTTTCTTTCTTTTCTTTTTCTCTAGCCGGAACCATTTTTCTTTAACTTTTCATCAATGGATCATCAAGCAAACACATAATAATAGCACATTAATCATGTCATGTGAAAATAGAATATGCAAAATGTCCATATGAATCATATATTTCAATAATCAAAACTGAGTAACTCACAAGTGCACAAGTATTCACATTATAACTTCAACATCATCACAATCTCACTGTCAACGTCAACTTATTCACAAGTCAAGTTTCTACGTATGAACAATTACTCAATCTGAAATCTCACAATCAAAGTCTATGATGATATAATTTTATCCCAAGCACTTAATTTCATACACATAGGAGCTTACCAAAAGGTTAGAAGTCCATTTTCATTAAAAACAATTCTAAATCAAGTCAAATCCAAAGCTTTTTCCTTTCTACGATACTCTGAATCACCAAAATCTATTTAAATATAGCATCACAATCACATAACGAATCTAATGACACTAAAATTAATTAATTCAGACAAAAAGGGTAAAATGATCAAAAAATCATGCCGGAATCTAAAAATTATTACATGAAAACGTTCCCAAGGTAATAAGGAGTTCAACAGTGAAAACCGTTTCGAAAAAAGAGATAAAAGTAAGGTACAAATCACTAAATTATCATAAGAAATCAAAGTCCAAAAAATCCTCAAATTTCTCAATTAAAACCCCCAAATTATAAGTTAAAAATACAATTTAATCAATGGACATTGAAGAAGTAGGTTAGAAAATATTTACCCAATCGATTTGTCTTGAAAAAACTTGAAGACTCTCTTGCAAACGAAACTTGGGATATTAAAAATGGTGAAAAAGGCTAAAACCTATCACTTAAAAGTGACACACTGTTCAAAATAAGTTTGTTCTCCACGAACGCAAGAAAGAATCCATGAACGCGGAACTTAAGTGCCAACAAGCCTCCAGGAATGCGGAGTGTAAGAGGCAGGGTCTCCACGAATGCGGACCCTCTTTTCGCGAATGCGGAGGTCTAAATAATTTGACCTCCACAAATGTGGAGAGTAAACTAGCTACACCATCAGATAAAAACTAGCAAAAACATAACATAGAAAATCAAGAAATGGACCCTCAAGATTCATTCAGAATCCCATGAACACAAGCCAAATATGGAACCTTACCAAAAATGACGTTCCTATCACGACTCGAGAGTAGGGCCTAGATATGACATGGCGAAATAGAACCCGAGAGTCCTCGATCAAGCCATCTTAGCATCATCACACATATCATCGGTTCAGAAGTGTGTAACATAATAAACAACACATAAGTCTAAGGGATTCCGGGGCTTTGAACTCAAGATATGGGGATGTTGTCGGGGATGGGATAAGCATGAATCACATAGCACATAACAATTATGTTCTAAGGGGCGGGTAAGTATGACTCAAGCTATGGGGGTAAGAAGGGACTTGAGACTTTCCACATAAGCACATCCTCATTAAACATATCATAATAGCATAAGCATAATCATCTCTTCCATACATAATACATAGCTAAAACATCTCAAGTAATCACATAACATAATAGTACGGGAGTCTTTATGATGTCCAATAATGCCTCTAGTCCAGAATAGGACGGGTGCCAAGACATGTCCCGGGTTCAACCTCAAAGTAAAGAAGTAAGCAACATACATAAAGGTAGATAGAGGGTGGATGTTGTCCTTGGAAAATAGGACTTACCACTAATGATATACCAAGATCCAATCAATTGTCAAAAAGTGGATAGATGTCGTCTCTGGTCCCTATATGGTTAGATCATGTAGATAAAGAGTATGGGTTAGTACATATAATGCACTAAGTATGCGGGCATGCAATGTGTATGAACATGAAATCCTGTAAAACGATGTTAGATGACAAGGGCACATATATAGAAAGAAGTATATAAATAGGAGAAGATATTATATCAATATGCCATGAAATTCATGAAGCATGAATGCGATAATATCATAGTCATAGCGGGGATGTGACCTCAAGCGACATGTAAGACCAAGTGAGCTACAACTTGGAATCCCAATGTTCACCCTACATCGGAAGAAAGGGCGATCTACTTGCCAAAGGTAGACCTTACTCCTCCTTACGGGAACACCACCCATTTCGGAGAAATAACCTCACCTTACGGGAACACCACTCATTTCAGAAAGGATTTCCATATCATATCATTCACCTTGCCTTACGGGAACAACACCCATTTCAGAAGGGCTTTCCATAACAAACCATGATCATACCTTATGGGAACACCACCCATTTTGGTTGCATAACATGAACCTATGTTTGACACATAGTTTGAGAGAAAGGAGTGGGACCCTTGGGGATAACCCACTTACTACTCCAATCTCATCGGTGCTAAGTCGTCATCCCACATGAATACGTATACATATACAAGCTTTTAAAATAGAGGTTCAATACTTCAAATCCATACAATGCAATTTGGGCTAAAAAGCCAAATCATAATTCAAGTCTTTTTATAATTAGGCTCAAAAGCCAAACAAGAGTTTTAAGTGTCAAATTCAAGATCAATATATAGGAGTAGCTCATTCAAATCATATCATATTGGTGTAAACACCCATAATTTCTCAAAGAACCAAATCAAGACAAGATGTGATCATATTTTAGTCATATCCCATGTCTTACCAAAAATCAAGTCAAATCATATCAAGAGTTTCATCAAGTCAAACCTTTCATGTATGCATATG
>JBCEWC010016449.1:0-13115 GCA_038996855.1 Solanum aculeatissimum | reverse complement strand
TTGACTTGCAATCTAGACACTAGAAAACGTCATGCATTTAATATTGAATATTGTCACTGGACAAAATTGATATGAAAAGATTTGAAGGATTTAAAATGAATAAAGCATATACAAGTTCTTGAAACACTTGTTTATAATCCTCATATTGATTAAATTAATCAGGAATCTTTCATATTTTTATGCAAGTTGATAACTTGAATTGAAGCTCTTGAAGAGTTTTCAAAAGGCAATAGATTTTTTGCTTAAAGAAGTTAAAGCGAATAACTTGCAAAACTCTTTGATCCTAAAGATTCATTTGAGTGACAGTGTGGTTGATTTGTTCACCAAGTCTCTACCAATTACAACTTTCAAGAAGATGACACACAATATTAGGATGTGAAGATTCAAGTCTTTGGATTGATATTCTCATCAGGGGGAGTTAATACGCGATGTACTCTTTTTTCTTCATAAGGTTTTGTCCCATTGGGTTTTCCTTGTAAGATTTTTAATGAGGCATCCAAAATGTGTATTATTAGATATTTGTACTCTTTTTCCTTCACTAAAATTTTTTCCCATTGGGTTTTATCTAGTAAGGTTTTAACGAGGCACATAATCTTGCAAATAGACATTCAAGGGGGAGAGTTATAAACATATATAATTTGTAGTGAACGTCTATTATTTGGTTTCCTTTAATAGTTAAGAATCTTATTTGAATACCAAGTCAGTTTTTTACTTGGAAACCAAATCAGTTTTTTCCTTATAAATATAAGGGTTTCCTTCATTGTAATACATCTGATACAACTGAATCTTATTCAAGAGCAATAAAAAATCTTCTCTCTATTTTTCTTCTTCATACTTTATAATTTCATAACAAATTGAAAAATTTTATATTATTTATTAAGTATTTATAAGGACAATTGCTTATGTGAAATATAAAGCTCAGATGGGGCCCCACTCATTTTACTTGTGCATGTATTAATGTGACATGACACAATATGGAATCCAGAATTTGCCTAAGCAGTTAAGTTGAATAGACAACTCTAAGCTGCTCATTTGTTGCTTAATTTTTTCGTCTCATTTTATATAATAATTTTTAATTTAATATGATATTTAATTTTTTCTTAAAAATAAAATAATGTTACGTAAAATAAGATAAAATTTTTTTTATTGGAATTTGACTTTATAGGTCGATATTAGTGAGACTTGCGTAATATAGTTATAATTAAAATTGAAGAGACATTTTTTTTAGAAAATCTACTGAAGTACTAATTATTATTTTTTTCTTCAAATATTATGGTTACTGCATATGCTACCCGTATTAAATTCTGCTTATTATATTTGAATCCACGTAATGTTCATCTAGCCTTAATTATGTTGCAATTACAAAATTTGTTTTGTGTATTCCATGCTAAACATAGTAAAATATGTGATTTTAATTCTATTACGTAAACTATCAAAGATCAAACCAAAAAAAATAATTTGAAACTAATTTTCATCCAATTAATAAGACATATATCAAAAGAAGTTTTTCTTTTATTATTTTTAAATTCAAACTACAATTTGAAGGCCCTAATTTAAAGGCAATTATTTGAATTTTGTTCCTATTAGCAGGGTTGTACATAGGTTCATTTATTTCATGATTTTATTACTTTTATAAATTTATTTTTAATTATATCTTATTTTTATGCATAAAAATCTTTAATTTTATACATAAAAAAATTGAAAAAAGTCATTCTTTTAATTCAATTTATAAAATGATTATATAAGATCATTAACCAGTGTACTAGATATTTTTTTTGGATCTAAACAGACAGAATCCTAGTTAGGTCACTAAAGAGAATATTTGAGAATTGGGACATACTGGATTGTATAGGGACCAACTTCAAGCTGCAACCACCATTCAAGGGGACAAATATTTCTTTTTTTTTTTATTTTTTTTTATAGGAAAATGGCCAACGTCAAGAGGTTCCCCAGCCTCTTAACCGGCCAGGGGTTGAGCAACACCCCCAAGCTATACCATAAATAACCAGGGGACAAATATTTCGAATATGAGTTTTGGGTATGAAAGAAATTTTATAAAATGTGTCAAATTTAAATTTGAATATTGAACATGGGATGAAAAATAAAAAAAGTAATAATATTTTTTTAAGTGCCTCATTAAAAAATCTCATTATATTATCGATGTACATGAAAATAAACTTAATCTCATTATACTATCGATATACATAAAAATAAGGTTTAAGTCATCAGCAGACATTTAAAGTTATCTTCATTTTTCACTTAGACACCTAAACTAACATTTGTTCCTAATAAACACCTCAACTAACCAAGATTTCAACCTATTAAACATTTTTTTCCTATATGGCTTTGTTAAATTAATGCGTGCATACAGTCGCGGACAACTAGATTATTTGTCCATTCAACAGCACCCACGTGTGATCCACGTGGGTTTAACTTTCCACATCAGATTTTTTAACACTATTTAAAATAATTTAAAAAGAATTTTAACAAAATACAAATTTATTTTGGAGTAACCCACCCCAGATCCTTCTTCTTCATCATCAAACCTCTTTCATCGGTGGCGGCATGCCACCATCAATGTCGATTAATCATCCCCTCCACCTCTTTATTTTTTCACTTTAGATCTCATCTTTTTTAATGGCGCAGGAGTAATGCCATTGTTGTGCATCCAAGCTAAAAAGTCATTGTTGTGCACCCAAGCTAAAAATTTATCCTCCTTTTATTTCGATAGCATCAAAATCTTTTACCCATTGCGTTTATTTCTTCCCACTAATAATTATTTATCAGAATTGCAAAATAAAAAATTATAACGAAATTTTGCTGGAAAAAAAATCAAATTAGACTTTTTTTTGGAAAAATGAAATATTACCAAAACATTTAAAAAAATCAAAAGAAGTAAAAAAAAAACAGTAGAAGAATTGAAAAGGGTGAGAGAAGAGAAAGAGGAGTTGGGGGGGTGGGGGGGAGGTGAAGGGTGTGTGTGTGTAAAGAAATGTGAAAATGTTTCGGTGAGGAAAAAATTAAGTTGGAGAAGAAGATGATTCTTACTTTTTTTTTATTTTTCATTTTTTTAATAAAAAAATTAGGTGTATAAGTTGAATTTTTTTTTTTTTAAATTAGGACTTTTCTAATTGTTTCACGCACCTTTAAGAAGGTGAAATACACTTTTTTGTCATGTCAACATTTTGTGTTTAATAAGAATGATATTTGAGCAATAAAGTGTTCAATAGGAACAAATGCTAGTTTAGAAGTCTAAGTGAAAAATGAAGACAACTTTAAGTGTTTGCTGATGACTTATGCCTAAAAATAAACTTTGCTTCATTAGATCATCACCATGTTATTAATTATTTGGAACTATATTTGACACTACTGACCAGTGACCAACTATTATTGATTAAAATTGATGAAAATCAATAATTGAAATTTGTTCAAATTAGATTAGAGTTCTCAATCATTGCGTAGAGAGTAAAATTCAGGTTAGTCAAATAGATTTTTCCTTTTGCTCATAACAAATAGGGATTGTTTAATTTGCAGATAAAATTATTTCGAGATTATAGTTTTGAAATTATAATTCTCAAATCAAGTTATCCCGTTTAAAATATAGAATAAAATAATTACCAAATTAGATGAAACAAGGTAAAATATTTAGCATTAAATTTATCAAATATAAATCAAATTTCAAAATTATTCTAAATTATCTCATCTTATCCCATAAAACAAACTAACTACTCCATAAGTGACTAATATTTTCTGAAAGAATGACATTTCCAGAAAGCCTTGTTTGATTTCTTTTGGATGGATGCTTTAGGTACAACAAGTCTCTTACGTAGAAAATAAGAAATAAAACCAAACAAGAATAATTTTGAAATGACAATTTGTAGTCACTTATTAATAATTGGGCATGACAGTATTATTTCAAAGCACAAATTGACATCCACGCATTCTCTTCATAGCAAGTAATTTTTGTTTACCAAAGCAAACTTTACATATATACGATTAATAATTATGGTAAATTTAACCGCGCCCTAGCAAGTTTGAGGACTTGCTGAAAATGGTGAGCTGTATCTGGTGGATGGGCCTCAATTATGGGCCTTTCCGGCAAGACCCATTGCCCATCGACAGTTCTCACCATGCCTTTGTTCTCATCTTGCCACCAAAAAGGCGGTACACCATATTCCTCCTTCAAGAAATTCGAATCCTTGTTCACGAGAGCAATATCCCTCCCCGTGGCAGAGTGAAAAGCACGGGACTTGCCATGGTACCCATCGAGGAGATGTAAATGGGCCTCAAGGTTATGTGCAGAGCCCAAATCACTATTGGGCTTAAGAAAAGGAGAGCGACGATGGTCCAATACTAACTCCGCCCCTACATGAGCATAACTCCAAGCAAATGAGAATTTCTCTTCCAATTGTTTTTGGAATAGAAATTTCTCATTTGTAATAATTCCTGGCACTGTTGGCACTTTGTCATGCACGTTTATTACTCTCAAAACTTTAATTCCAAGCTCTTCACATCTTTCTTTGAATTTAAGATTTCCAACCCTAGGTCCAGCAAATGAAAAAACAGTAATAGGAATTATTTTAGTAATAGACTTACCATTATGTAAAATGTTCAATTTCATCTCAGCTATGTCATAAGCACTTAACAAAGCCAATGCTGCACCAAGACTATGCCCCGTAATAGTAATACTTAGCTCTTCACCATCGTACTTTTCAATTAATCGATTAATCTCCGCTAAAATTTGTTCACGAGCTGAAAATGATGCATAGTGACAATTATTTTCTTTCTTAGTGTACAGATCGAAGAACCCCGTCTCAATCTTGATGTGTGGATCATCGCGAAAATGAGCCGGGTGCAAAATGTCTTGTAGGTCATGGATCCATTCTAGGTACGTCACCGTGCCACGCCATGCAACGACTATGTCGCGACGCCCTAGACGTTTGATCTCTTCTGGATCCGTGGCTACGGCTACGTAGCCCATCCAATTCGCGTGTTGGCTCCAAACGTTACTCGATTTTGATTTTTGGAAGAAATTTGGCAAGTTGATATTTGAAGTTGCATATAAGTATCTTCTTATTTCATACCCTTTTTTCAACATGTTTACCTTCTCAAAGAAGTGTGATGGTTGATACTTGCAAGTACCACAATATTTTGAATGAGGATCATAGTCAAATGAGTCATAACAAGATTGGGCAAATTCACCATAACGAATGATTTCTTTTCTTAGATGAGAATCCATAGGGTCAAGTAGACCTTCCCAATTGTTGCATCCTTGGATTTCTCTCCATATCTCATGAAGGGGTTTTTTCTCTTCATCATATTGTTGGATTTCAATATTGTTGTTCTCTAAATTTGAAAGAGATGAAGATGGTTTCAAAGATAAGTTTGGTGAAAGTCTTTTGTTTGGGAAAGAGAGGTTCTTAGCTTTGGATGTGTTCCATAATGGATAAACTTCTTGGAAAGCATGGTTTCTTTTGTGTTTGGGATTGGTGAGAGATAAGTGAAAGGAAGCCATGATGAATATTGATGGGAGTCTTTTTTTTCTTGTGTATTTATTATTATAATAAGTGGCAAGTGATAAGGTTGATGGTAGGAGATAAAATTAGTACAAGAGAGGCTTTAATTTCTTTTTGAGTGTGATGGTTTGGCAAAAATCTTTTTGGAATGTACGGAGAGAAGCTTATTTTTAGTTTTATTGTCCATTTTATAAGAGATTTACATAAGATATTTTATTTTTACACATTAGATATCTAAAAAAATTATTTTTTTAATTCAATTTATAAGTGGCCTTTAGGACCATTTTTACAAAAATATTTGTTTATCCTATATATATATATATTAGGCAAACACTATGGGTAGAGAGAAGTTGAATGATGGTGGGGGTGGGGTTGGCAGAGGGGAAAGTAGGGGTGATGATGAGACATTCAATGTAAAATGTTATTAACGAAACTTATTTTACCTATTTCTTATTTTAATCAACCAAACAATTTTCTTTTTCTTTGTAATTTCCAAATAGGTGCTTGTATAGTAAATGCCACATCTAGGGGTGGGCGTATATATGGTATGGTATTTAAAAATTCGGTATGGAAATTTTGATTTTCAGTATCTAAAAAATATGATATCATTACCATACTAAATTAGCTCAGTATGGTTCGATATTTCTAATTTTGGTATTTTTACAGTATGATTGTTTGCTAACCATAATTGATTTGACTTCGAATTAATATATTCATATATATAAAGAATTATAACTTTAATAATATTCAAAACGTCTCAAGCTAATCAATTAAGTGACCAAAACACTATAAGCATTTTCAAGTTATGGACAATGAATAATACAAAAGCTAATCAATACTTTCAAATTTATTTTTCTCAAAATTTTCTTCAACATGGTCTCAAAAATTTATTGTATATATTTATATTTAAAATAATTTGTAATTTAACACACATATATATATATATATATTATATTTCGATATTTATTTTTTAAATACCAAATACCATTCTAAATACCAAACAAAATTATAATAATACCAAAAATCATAATAATCATATCACGGTATAATACCAAATATCGTACCATGCCCACGCCTAGCTACTTCTATGGAGAACATGCAAAAGAAGTAAGAAAATAGAGACGTCCAACAACCAGCAATAATGCATAATAGTGTAACAATGAATTAGGTCGATATCTTAATTAGATTTTAGAAAACTATATAACTTGAATTTTACAACCAAATTGGAAGAGTTTTGTGGACATGGGTAAATGAAAACGACAAAAACGTGTAATGGGAAAATTAGTACTTATTACATAACCACACAAGTATTGACAACTGTCTAATGTATTGACTACGAATGAGATTGCAATAAGTTATTTGCCAATTTTTTTTTTAAATAAATTTTTAAAATGACAAATGTAGATAGGGATGTGCATCGGTCGGTTTGATTTTAAACATTATCGGTTTTCAGTTTTTAAACATGCTAAACCAATAAGATAGTATTTATTAGTTTTCGGTTTATCGGTTCTAAGTCTTTAACGGTTTGGTTTTCGATTTATCCGATAAGGATGATAATGAGAATTTGCATTAATAAAAATCTCTAAGCCAGTTAGCCTTTGACAGGCTTTCCCATGCAAAAGAGTTCGCCCAAGCTTCTGACCACGCAGCGTATCTTCTCTTATGATATTTAACTGAATGTACCTCCGTAATATCTAACAAGTCGAGTCTTATGTCGGTAGATGGAGTACGAAAGAGTAAAGACTAAATACTAAAGTGGGTAACTAATTATAAAGTATGGTAAAAATTAAAATAGGTAAAGTACTACTATAGTGTCCTATTACTATTAAATACTAATATTTAATATTTACGGAGGGGTAAAATAGTAAATTATTATAATCTTATTGGGTTATCGGTTTACCCAATAATTCAATAGTAAAAATTGATATCGAACCGATAACCCAATAATTTTTTTTTCAAAACCATTAAAAAATCGATAACCTAATAACTCAATAACAATAAACCAATAACGTTTTTATCGGTTCGGTTTATTGGTCGGTTCGATTTTTGCACACCCCTAAATGTAGATACTGAGTTGTATGTTTTAGCAATAAATTAGTTGAAACTTATAGCAATTTAAGAAAAACAATTCAAATAAAAAAATGAGAAAATATAAAAAAATAAATTAATATTATTGTTTGGATTTAATTTTTAATTAAAGTGGGATTGTATCCGTGATTAATTATCCCAATTAAATTGGGATTGTAAACCATTGCATAAAATATCAATTTGTTCCTTTTTTAGCTCCTTATTTTACTCCCATTATTATTTAAGTTTGTTATTTATATATACTCAAATTAATTCAATTTTTTTTCATATATCCGTTTCTTCTCCTTTTTTTGTATTTTTTTTCCAGATTTGTTTCTTCTGTGTTTGAGTGAAAATGGATGATATATTTTCAATTTTAATACAACATAGTGGAGAAAGGAACGGTGTAGTATAAACAGATTGTATGCAATTGATATATACCAAAAGATTGAGTACAAAAATGATATATAACTGGTTATGTAAAATAGTGTGGCCTTGGTATAAAATTTGGCTGGTGTGATTATTTTTTATATTGTATGAAAATAATATAGATTGGGTATCCATTTTGTATCTACGTGTCATTATTTAGAACACAATATCTTTCCTCTTAATTTGTGATTTATATGCAAAATGCATATCCAAATGGATATGCATATGGTATATATTAACTAATTCTATGTTAATTTAGGTATGTCTTTGATATAAATTTAGACTATATTTAAATATGCATATGGCATAAATTTAGACTCTATTTTGTGTATGTAAGTGATATATAATTGGGATGTGTGTGTGATCAAGTTTATAAATGACTTGTAGTATATGCGGTGCATATATTTGTAGTATAACCAGATTATATGCAATTTATATATAACAAAATTGTATATAAATTGATATATAAATGGTTATGTAAAGTAGTGTGGCCTTGGTATAAAATTTGGCAGGTATAGAATTTGGTCGGTGACTTGTTTTTGGACCGGGTTTGGGTTAGAATCTAAAAACTTGGGGGTTTAATCTCTATTGTTTTCGTCGCTAGTCTGGGGCTCTTTCTGGGGGTAGCTAGGATGTTACTTTTTTTTTTGTATGATGTAAATGGTTTGATTTGGATTTGGGACGATGATGAACACTGAATTTTTTTTGACTATGGCAGATAGAACAATGTGCAAAATATGGGAGATTGAGAGACTAACTTCCATTGGAAGTCTTGCATGGAAAAGAGGGATAATTATAATGAGTGAGAAAAATATTGTTGATTGACACATTAAAAAGGAAGTTGAATATTCCAAGAATAATAAAACTTCTTAATTGTAGTATTACATTGTTATTATTTCAGTTTTTGGTACGATTTTATATATTTTAAATTGTATATAAATATTATTTAAAAATGAAGATAATTTTTTTAATTAAATGTTGATTTGTTATAACTTGAAATTTAAATGTTAAAAGTCATAATTATAAAATACTACATTTAAAACATGTAATAATTATCTTCAAAGTGATGTGTGAAGAAATATTTATCTTTTTTTTTTTTAAAAAGCAAGGCATTATTATATGCAACTTTAAGATATGAGACTTGCAGAATTGTCACTAATATAACTTAAAGAATTGAGAAATAGTGTTTGTTGGTGGATATAGGTGTTATGAATGTTGAACTATAATTTTATATTTAATGTGTTTTGAATAAATTATTTACGTATATTAAGTAAATTTGTTAATATAAATACAAAATTTTTCAAATTATAATTTTAAGACTGACTTTGTCCCTCGATATAGGCCTAATAATCGAATTATGTATTTAGTTAGTATCTCTTATAACGGTAACATTTGAATTGTAAAATTCTATCGACTAAATGCATGTGGAACCTCATGTAGCCACCAAACGACATGGCATTGGCGTATAAAAAAAAGGAGATCCTACGAAGAGGCCTTTTCCTTAAGAAGTAGGGATGACAATGGAGCGGAGACGGAGTGAAGCAAATTTTTTCTTATGTGTGGCGGGGCAGGTTTGATTTTATGCACGTGTGGGGCGAGTGGAAACTCTTGTTAAAATAAATAGTAAGAGTCGGTGTAGTTTTTGAGAGTTTGAATGAAGAATTGTGAGTTCTTGATGAACTCCAACAGTAGATTAAAATGAGAGAGAGAAGAAGAGATGAAAAAGAAGTTCTTAAAAAGGAGAGTAGACTAGATCATAATCTGAATTTTCATTCATTGTGAAGGAAATCATATATATGGTCCTTTATATACTTGACATGTAATTAATCTTCTAGAAGAGGTTAGTTAACTTAACAACTTAACTGAAAGATTAACTGCTTAACTAACAACTTGACTACTTAAGTAATAGTGGGCCAATAGTTAGTTTTATCATTGATGTTAACACTCCCCCTCAAGCTTGAGAGTGAGAAGATGTTTTGAAGTCCAAACATGAACATGAGGAACTGATGTTGAACTCTGGTTAGTCCCTTGGTTAACATGTCTGCAGGTTGCTCCTAAGTTGGTATATATTTGGTACATATAAGTCCTTGCATGATCTTCTCCCTTATAAAGTAACAGTTTATCTCTATATGCTTTGTTCTCTCATGATAAACTGGATTTGCAGCTATTAAGATTGCAACTTTGCTGTTTGTGAATACATTTCCTGGTGTCTGAACTTCAATGCCCAAATTCTTCATTAGGTTTGATAACCAAACAATCTCAGTTACAGTGGTGGCAATACTTATGTATTCAACTTCTGCTGAACTCCTAGAAACAATAGACTATTTCTTTGATTTCCAAGAAATTATAGAGCTTTCAAACTTGACAAAGTAGCCAGTCACAGACTTCTTTGTAAGTGGACATGATGCCCAAGCTGCATCACAAAAGGCTGAGATATTATTGTCTTGAATATTGGATATTAGGACTCCTTGGCCTGATTGATTTTTTATGTATCTGGCAATTCTCAAGGCAGCTTCCATGTGAGTCTTTTTTTGTTGTTGAAGAAATTGACTAAATGTTTGCACACCAAAAGAGATGTTTGGCTTGGTCATAGTTAGATAAAGAAGCTTCCCTATAAGTCTTTGATAGGAAGCTCGATCAATTTGAGGATCATTTACTGCAGTTCCTGCTTTGATATGCTCATCATATTGCTTTGAAGTCAGCTTACAATTATTGTCAATAGGGGTTACAACTGGTTTTGCATTTCCCAGTCCAGTTTCATAAATGAGTTCTAATGCACATTTCCTTTGATGCATTAGTATTCCTTGTCTTGATCTGGCAAACTCAATTCCTAGGAAGTATTTCAGTTCCCCAATATCTTTCATTTTGAAGGTCTACCTTAATATGTCTTTTGTTTCCTCAATGAGTAAAATATTACTTCCAGTAATTAGCATATCATCTATATAAATAAGTAAAAATGTAGATCCTGTTGGTGTATGTTTGATGAACAGAAAGTGATCATACTCACTTTGTTTAAATTGAAACTTGATCAATGTTGCAGATAACTTTGCATTCCATTGTCTAGGGGCTTATTTCAATTCATAGAGGGATTTAGTGAGTCTACATACTTTGTTCTCCCCCTGACTCTTAAATCCCTGAGGTAGATGCATGTAAATTTCATCACTTAAGTCACCTTGGAGAAATATATTGAAAACATCCATTTGGTGAATGTGCCAGTGATTTTGTGCAATAATGGCCAAAACTACTCTGACAGCTTTCATGTTTACTACAGGACTAAAGGTTTCTTGATAGTCTATGCCTTTCTTTTGGCTATACCCTTTGGTCACTAATTTTGCCTTAAACCTTTCAACCTCTCTATTAGATTTGTACTTGATCTTAAATATCCATTTGCATCCAATAGGTGTTTTCCCTTTTGGCAGATCTACTACTTCCCATGTTTGATTGTCTTGAAGTGCTTGAATTTTATCATTCATTGCTTTTATCCATCTAGGATCTGACACTGTTTCTTTGTAAGACTGAGGTTCTGTGACCTGAAACATCTTGGATAGATAAGACTTGTAACATGAAGTGATGTGATCATAGGCTATATATTTGTCAATATTGTATGGTCCTTGATGAATGTTCAGAGAAACAAAGTCCTTCATTCATAGGGGTGGCTTAGTTCCCCTTCCTGACTTTCTAATTGGTCGTACCACTTGTTCTTCTTTTACTATTCTTTGCCCTTCCTCTTGCACTCTTTGATTTTCCTCCTGTAGATTAGGTGATTGTAATTCTGCAGGTTCTTCTATGTTGAGTCTACTATAATGATGTATGGTAACACCTCCCTGATCTTCTAGATGCCTCAGATCATGATTTGATCCAGTATACTTAAATATTGGAACTGACTCTTTAGCCTGCAGTTTGAATGGGAAGACACCTTCTTTAAATATGACATCTCTGTTAACAAAAAAGACATTACTAGTTAGATCATATAAGATATAGCCTTTTTGAGTTTCAGCATATCTCATAAGGACACAAACTACAGATCTAAGACTTAACTTGTCAGATTCATTTAGTCTTTTAGCAAAACATAAGCAACCAAACACTCTTAAATCATGTCAATACCCCAAAATATTTACTGATTTAAGGTTTTTACTTATATTTATGTCATCTAATATTTTATTTTATTTTCGTTTTAAAAAAAAGAAAATACACACTTAATGACCATTTAATAGTATACTGAAAAGTCTTTTATTTATGGTCTTTTTCTTTTTGGCATATATTAGGTGTATTAAGATACATTAATTTACCTCATTTAATGTTTTTTATTTTTTTGTGCCGTGTACATTTACTTTTATTCATTTTTCACAATTTTTTTATTCATTGAGATTTGACAACACAATGTTATACTTTTTATATTCCCCAAGTATCCTATTATCTTCTCCCTCTCCCTTTTTACTGAAAAGTTTTTGTTTCTTCCAATGTGACTTTTTGTTCTCCAATATTAGTTCCTTTCCTTCCATATTCATCACCCCCCTGAAACTTCATTTTCTTTCCTTTTGCATTATTTGTTCCTTTCGTTAATCATATTCCTTTTGTCTGTTGTTCTTCACCATATCTTTATCCGGCGAGGGTCCTTCAAAATATTTGAAGAGAAAAGAAAAAGGAAAGGTTGATTTACCTCAGGACAGTGATTTCAAGGATGAAATGTCAATTATGAAAAGATTCCGTTTGAATCAGGAAATAAAATATGCGAATGTTACATGCAAGGTACCCATTTTTTATGTTAAATTTCATTTTTTTGATATATAACAATATTGTTTCACCTTCATAATTTCATGTATAAATATTTTTTTCCCAGGGGGTGTTGCTCGCGGTAAGGTTAATAATCTCGAAGCCACGAAACATAAGAAGGGTAGGGAAAAAGGTTTGAAGAAAACTTCAAAGGTACGTAATACTACTTTTTCTCTTTTTATTTTTATTTTTTTTGAGTTTTTCCTGACAAACACTTTTTTTTTTTAGTTTATGTTGTTTGTGTTTTTTCAAATTTGTGATTTGTATATTAGCGATCAAATTTAATGGTCGAAGTTTGTTAGATTGTCTTAGTTGTCTCTAATTTTTTAG
>JBCEWC010016448.1:0-13118 GCA_038996855.1 Solanum aculeatissimum | reverse complement strand
AGTTATCCCGGGTTTGCCAACCAAACATCAACTTAAGGGCCACTATATTTTTATCCCGGGATTAAATGCACTTATCCATCACATCAAACGACCCCTAAGTTCTTAAACTTTTGGAGCATGACTAAGACTATGGATAGTTACATTTATATAAACTGTCACTGAAGAACAAAAAGGAAATGAAAGGATTACAACACAGCAAAAGCATTATTAAACTCAAGACAAGATCCAAAGTAATTTACCTGTACAAAGAAAATTGCTATAGGGCTCCCTCGCAAGCAAGATATCCGAACATAACGGCAGGGAGTATAGTTCATAGGGTACATCATGTCCCGTCGAGGGGCTTCACAACGTGGGCGAACTTTTGGAAATGTCTCTGGCTATGAAGCACACGCAAGCAGATAATCAAGAAAACAGACACAGTTAATCAAGTTCTCATGAAGAAAATCTGAAAGTTTTACAGCCATTGAAGTAAATTGCTGCTTGAAAATAAGAAAACAAATAGGTTGTCAATAATTAACAAAAGAAGAAAAGGATAATATTTATGAAAAAACTTGCCAAAAATATCCAACAAAGAATAGAAAAGGCTGCATTATAAAATATAAAATAACAAGTGGAGGATGTAATAATTGCTGCTTTCTCCAGTCAACAAATCTTAATAGAGAGTAAAAAGCAAGCTAAGCATTATTATACTTGAGGTCAAGTAATTTCTACATGTTCTTCGCGCACTAGGATCCAACTTACAATCAAGTGGTTAAAAACTAATAGAACCTCCATAATAATTGAGAAGTCCCTCAGCGCCATTGGCACACGATTAGAAACTAGGTAGATAGTGGGCTTATCTCTCCACCCTTCTCCGCCTATTCTGTGGTAGGGTTCGAATCTGTGATGTGTGCCTAACCAACACATCACACAATGTGCCCTTACCACTAAAACAAAGTCCTGGGAATGCACCTTGATACTTATTTACGTGACAACTTGATACATCATCAAGGATAGAAAATCAATTGGTTAGATGTATTAAAAGCTTAAGTACATATTATAAAAGTCTTAATAAGTCTGGGGTAATAGGGGCAACACCAGACCATAATGTAAAGAAAACTTAAATGTATAGGAACTCTGGATACTTCTAGAAGCTACACAGAGCATTATTAAATGCTTTTTATTAAAATTGAGAAATCCATTAAGGTTAGTTGCACGCAGTTCAAAACTCGGTGGATAATGGGTCCGCTGCTCTACCCTTCCCGCTTAGATAGCATGCTTATGTCTACAGTAGGATTCGAACCCATGACAAGTGCCTAGCCCATGCATTATCTGTTGTACTCTTATCACTAGACCTAAACCTTGGGCCAACGCATTATATTTAATGTAGATGTAAAACATTTCGGTACATCTCAAAAAATTTAAAGAAAAATCACCTTCTGCACAAAGGAGCAACTTCAAGGAAGCCGTTGAAGGTTTTCTTAAGTAAAGAGTTATTATTTTCATGGGTATTATTGGAACATAAACCCTCCTTCAGCAAAAACCAACAATCACCCACCTCCACAAGAACCACTCTCTCCCCCAAAGCGCAACCTTACGAGTACTCAATCCTTTTAGTCTAATTCCCTTGTGCACCAACAAAACGATGCCACAATAGTTTACCATCAATACAGGGTACTAAAGTAACTTCAGTTAGTAAAAAGGGAATATTTCTTAGTTTAGTAATATTTAGTCTTGACATGTTTACCATGGCTAACACTAATTGTTTTCCATTTGTCTTTTTCCTTTATTATTGATCATTCAATGCAATTTCTTTTAGAAATAAACGATTGTGTTGATTATTGTTTTAGATTACTACATGCTTTTAACATATATTTATGCAAAAAGACAAAGGAGTTCGACCATTATCACTTATATACTCCTCAAACAAAAGAAAAAAATGAAAACCCTCTCCTCCACACTTCAATTTTTCCATGAAGAAATCAGTTGAATATTTTGAAATTTAATCTCGTGAATTACTATATTCTTCCATAATCAAGTTAAGACTTGAGTCATGTCGGATAACTAGATCCCACGTAAAATATGAGTGTGTTACTGCAAATTCGATTGTTGTTTGGAGTCATTTTAGCCATTTACAAAAAAAAAGGGCCTGGAAATTCATTTTTCATCCTCGAAATCAAATATATATATATATATATATTTGTTTTAAATTCAATTGCTATTTTTCAATAATTTATTCTTCTTTTATACATATTATAGTGACTGATGGTTTGATGTGATGCACACATGCAACCCACATAATCTAAACTAGTTTAGTGAACCAAGGCAAGGTATTTTTGGGCCTCATCACAATGCTTGTAAGACAATTTTGGTAGGAGGCTTCGGGAAGCAGCCACCTGGTGTGGAAACAGCTCCCTTATTTAACCTTTTCCTTTTTAATCATAAACACTGCTACATAAACTAGATCTTTTTTCTGATAAAACCAAAGAACCTTCCAGTAGATCTTCTCGGAGATGGTTTCTTCAGAGAAGGGCGATGACTATAATTAGTGATTCTGCAAACCACCTTCCACCCTCCCCAATTCCATCCAGGCTGGTAAACAAAAATAACCACAAGACAAACTAATAGTGTTACAAATTTGCCTCTATGTGGAATGAGGCATAGCACATCAAGGGTTAAGGATGCCAAAAAGGTCAATAACCACTGAGATTCTGAGAAAAGATGAGTTGTCTTCTTTGGAAACTCACAGACTAAGCAAAAGTAACCTGCTAAGGATATCATTTAGACTAGACCAGAAATTGAACTCCTTTATTGTAAACCCATCCATCGTAGCAACCAACTGTAGAAGCTTTGTGATTAATCAACTTATTTTTTTGAACTCAACGGGAGGTTGGTGACTAAAAAGTTATAAATAGATAGTGATTGAAGCCCTTTTACATTAGACATATACAAGAATTTAATGGGAGTAATATAATGTCAATCATAGGGACTCCAAACTTCAAACACTTCCTATTGCACATAAATGTGAAACAAGAAACAAAAACTTCAATCAATACAATCATTGATGCAAAAATTATCTTTACGCCAGACCTTGTAACGCAAGCCAGCTGAAATTTCCCACTCCAGCACAGACTTGTTGTATATCCTAATATGTGAAAGCAGGCAGGGTTCCTGTATTGACGAACAAAAGCACACCAACCATCAGTAAATTCCAAAATTAATTATCAATAGGAAAAGGAAATAGGCGGAGGAATATATAATGACGCCAGCAGTCAGAAGGTCCATCCTAGATAAATAATGCTTAGGAAAGCAAACTTCTGAAGCCAGTAGTTTAATCATCTGTAGCAGGTAAAGACGAAATTATCTAAAACCAAACAATTAACCAGCAACACTGATCATTATCAGAGAAATATTCATTATTAATTGGTGCATTTTCTTAGTATAAGAAGAATTACAAAGCTTTAGGCTTCTATTCATCAAGCATTACAAGGATGACCACCCCAATGAAAGGACTTCAATAAGTCTACTTTTCTTCCAGCCAAAGACAGCAAATAACTAAATAGGTGTGGTTCCACCACTTCTTAATCTACTTGTCTGTTCCATCCAAAGACAGCACATAAACTAAAGAGGTGTGGTTCCGCCACTTCTTCTCTTTACAACCAAATCCCCAAGGCAAAATGAGGCCCTTGTAAATCAATCTACTTGTTTTTTTTTATTTGCAAAATCAATCTACTTGTTTGTTCCAGCAAAAGACATCAATAAACTAAAGAGGTGTGGTTCCACCACTTCTTGGGCTTTGTCTGAAAGAAACATTTGAAAAAATATAAGCCACCAGCATGCTGCAACGTGAGTCATCTAGCAGAAATCGCCAAGGTAGCTTATTAGCTATGGGTTCAACTGAACCCAACACTTTTAACACGGAACACGAATATATACGTGAAAATCCACTAAGACAAAATGCATCTCATGGCGAGTATATGAAGCAAAAACGACGCTTTCACTTAAGCCATTAGGAGGCAAATTTTTCACTCGAGCCCAAACCACCACATGACAAAAGATGAAACAAATGCAATTCAACTTAAGCCATTAGAAGCCAAATATTTCGCTTGAAACCAAAATCCACCTCAAGACAAGCCAGCGAAACTTAAGTTTGCTTGGACCATAAGAAGGCAAAATTCTCACTTGAACGCAAATTCACCTCAATTCATATTCTTCACTTAAACCCAAATTCCACTACATGAAAAGAAAATGAAGGAAATCCATTTCAACATAAGCTATTACGAGTCAATTTCTAAGGGAACCCACTATCCACCACCTCATGACAAGACAATGAAGTAAAACAAGATGCAACTTAAGTAATCAGAAGGCTACATTTTCACTTGAACCCCAGAATCACCACATGACAAGCAAATAAAACATAGCCAATTCAAGTTAAGCTACTAGAAGTCAACTCTCACTACTTCACAAGTAACTGAAGCAAACCAATTCAACATTAACTGGTATAATCCAAATTCTACAATTGAACCCAAAAGACCAGCCATCAGAAGCTAATGTTATAACTGAACAGTGAAAAATACAAGAAATTGAATGAAGGGAAAGTGCAAAATCTACATACATCGAGTTCGAGTAAAATCCACTCTTTTGTATTGGTACCGGTGGACCAGTGATTTTTGAGGTCGGAGTCAAGTACATGGGAAGCCTTCTGTAAAGGTGATTCTCGAGACATACCCTTTACTTTAAAGGGTAAAGGTTTAACCCTGGGCTCCAACTCCACCTCCATTTTTTCTCCTCCTCCGAAACTCGACTGTTTACTGCTTAGGTATAGACGAACGGAGACTCTTAATAGACTTGAAGAGTATCGAATCTTTACACTGAAAAACTCTCAGTTGAGTAAATCCCAGTTGGGAGTTTTATAGGTTCTTCGCTAATCCGGATGAACAAACGGGGCCCCGATTGGCTAAAGGGGATGAACTTAATTGGGTCATTGGTTTTTACTTAACTTAATAATTGACCATATATGGATTAAAACAAAATGATGATACAAAATCCCATATTGTAATATTGTGGTCGGTTAATGGTATTAATTAAAATTGATATACTTTTATGCTAAGATTTTTAAAATAAAAATTTTGCTTTAATTTATATGACTTTTTTTTAGTAAATTCTTAGTTTTAACATTTTATAAGATACATTTAAATTTATGTAATTTAAGAATCATATATATTTTAAATTTAAGACGATAACATTTTCAAATCTTTATTGCTTACTTAACTTTCAAGTTTTATCAAACTTAATATATAAATTAAAATAAAAGGAATATTATTTTCTTATTTAGAATGTTAGGTTATAAATTAATATATTCTTGATTCAAATCATGTGATCACTTAGAATATATGAAATAAGTAAAACAAAAAAGTCAAGAAATAAAAACATATATTATTTATTTATCTTAATGCCTATTAAAAATAAGGATCCGCGTCATATCATTTTTATGGCTACTTTTGAAAATTATAAATATCTATAATTATATATTTGGAGGAGGATTTTTTTATTGATGAAGATCTCAAAGATTAAAAGAATCTTTTGAAAAATTGCGCTAAAAAATGGCTTTGAATTTGAAAAGTATTTGTCTTGATAAGAATGATCCAAAGTTGAATGAGGAAGTGAAACGTTGGAGCACTGCCATCGAAGTTGATACTATCTTATTTCCTAGAAAATTCCTCACTTTCTTAGTCTCAAATCATTTAAGCTTTGAATGAAAACGCTAAAATCTCATGTCTCAATATATAAAATTGAAGATTCTTCAGTGACGCAATAAATAACTTTTGAAGTTGATTTTTTTGTGATCTCTTCGGTAGTGAGCAAATTGGGACCTTTTTAAATATATTTCAATTAATTAAGATAATTAACTAATTAATTAATTAAATATTGTGTGTGAGACAATCATTTATAGATAATTGAGTAAGTGGTTCAGCTAGGCACATATATACATTTAAAATACACTATTAAACAGCACATGGTGAATAATAGGTCCCGCCCAAAGTTTGAGATTGTTACAACAACTTTAGTCAAATTTTACATATATTTCAAACCATTTTCTTAAAAACATAATAAATGAATAAAAAGAAATAAGTTAAATTAACATATCAATTTAACAAAGCATTAACAGAAATATTACACGTACTATGACAATGAATGAAATTACCTGGAATGACAAAATGATAATATAAAACACAAGTTATATCTTAAGGTATTTGTAGAACTATTTAAGTATAGCGAATATAATTTTTCGATCAATTTGCATTCAATATTTATATTTTGAGATTTTTATAACACGAATAACGTGTGCATTAGGATGTCATTCATAATGTTTGGCATATTTATTCCCACCATATAAGTTATATGTATGTATAAAGGATTCAACAAAAAAGATCAACCACCTCGACCGATTAAGCAAAATGCATTTCTCATCCTTTCTAAAAAAATCATGATTGTTTGTAATTTCATTTTATACACATTAAGAATTCAAGACATTCAATTTACCCTCCTGAATGAATAGGTAGCACTCATTAATTTCATAATTATTATGCTATTATATTAGTCGTGACTGTTAAAAATTATCAAATATTACATCACGAATTATGTCAAGTCTCTTGTATATATTTGTCTTATCTATAATATTCAAATGTTTGTCATATGTACACATTGTAATAGATAATTATCACTCTCATTTATTAAGAAAAAATACATTATTACCCCCCTAAACTTAAAACCTTTTTTGAATAAGACATCTTAAGTTTGTGGGTGTCCTATTACCGCACGAAACAATCTAAAAATCTGATAAATGCACCATTTTAACTCATTTTCAGATCAACTGTGTTGTCACAAAAAATAGGCGCGTGAAGAAGTATAAAGACAACAACAAACCAATATTAAAATGTCATGTGGCACTCCCGATTTGAATTGTCTTCTCCATTAAATAAACCCATGTCATCTTCATCTTCCCCAAATCTCCATTACCGTTGGAGAGCTTCCAGTCTAGAAAAACAAAAATTGAATGCAAGTTTGAGTGTCAAATGTTCCACTGCCATTGTGACTAATTTTTGAGAGAGACTATTTTTATAATGTCAAATGCAAACTTGAATCGCATTTGCAATGACGAAGTGATCCAATGCTACATGTAATTATGTGATGCAAACATGGAGATTTACTACAAATGCAGACTTCATGGTCAGTGAATAACCCAGCTAAAAGATTTTGGTCCTGTCTACGCACACGCGTATATTCGAATTACATATTTTTTTTTCAGTTTACCATTAAATTCACCTGATTATGACTTATTTTAGGAAAATTCACACAAGTTTTTTAGATGGAGGAATCTTGAGAAAATTGATATGCGATCCAAGTTTGTCATTCCAAGATTGACAAATAGAATTAAAGAATTGGAAGAAACATTAGCATTTTATGAAAGTAAAGAGAAGAAGATGAAATTGGTAGAGAAGAAAGATGATCAAGTATGTTATAATAAGGAAATCAAGGAGACGAAGAAGAAGGAATGTTGTATCTTGAATTGGAAGCTCATAGTGGTGTTTTTCGTGGTGTTTTTTCTGATTTTAAGCATTAACAAGAATGAAAAGGATGAAAAATATTGTTGTATGCACTTCAAATTGTCATGACTATTCGTTTTTGTTGTGTAAGGCATTAGTCAGTCACATTTGTGTGATATCTTTTGAAAAATATCAATGAAACATCTATGTTGTTTGATATATGTGACCATTTGACAATATTCAGAAAATGTCAATCTAATTTGCCAACTATGTTTCATGATTAATCAGAATGAAAATCATTGTAACAAAATGAGAATTTCATTTCATGCTTGCTGAAAGTTTGAATTTTAAATTACAATTTGACTAATATTGTAATCCAATATTACCAAAAGAGTTGTTGCCTAAACAAACTTGGCAACACACAATTGGTACCCGATATTGCAATTCAATATTAACAACATCAAAATAGAGTTTGGTACCAGTAAAGTGATAAAAACACGATATTAACAACACCAAGAAATAACACTTAAGTCAACTATTTTCATGGAACATTGATCTTCTTTGTAGTTGAACTCCTTGGGTTTGATTAAGAGCAACAGTTGCAGACCTTGTTTGGACTCTTTTTTCACCCCTCATTTGTTGAAGTTTATTGTTGGTAATGGCTGATTTTCCCTTCTATTTCATTCCAAAACGTGGCTGATAGTCAATACCTCTAGTAACTTCATCAGACCTCCTTGATACTCTTGTACTAATGTCAATAACTTTTTTATTTGGTATTCCAGGTTGTACAAATAAGTCACAAAAATAAGTTGAAGTACATGAAAACTTAATATGTATGATCTAATCAATAATTCAAATTTATACTTACATTAAGAGTGTTAAAACCATCATCACCAACCAATACTTCAAAGCCTATCATTCTTGGCTTCTTAAAAGGTCTTGAAGCTTGTCCATCACCTGTGCCTTCATTCTCATGATATTCTTGAGGCATCCCCCTTCCCCTGCCATTTTTTTTGCTTCTTATATTTATGCCTTTATTCTCTTGATTTTCCTGAGACATTCCTCTTCCTTTGTCATTTCTTCTACCTCTTTCTTTGTTTATGTCTTTATTCTCTTGATTTTGTTGAGGCATTCCCCTTTCTTTGCCCCTTCCTGTAACTTTGTTTCTACCACTTTCATTATTTGTTCTTGTCTAGTTATTATAATACAACATATTAGCATATATTCAATTAAATATTAATGATAATTGCTATATTTACCTTAACTGAGTAGAAATTGATACAATTTGACTTGAAACAATTGAAATAGTAGGACATCCTCTTTTATTATGGTCTTTTGTATGACAATTGCTACAAGTCATAACATCATCACATTTACTAAGTTTTTCAATTTTCTTCATTTCGTGAGCCTCTTTTCTTCTAACTTTACTTGGTCTTCCAGTCAATTGTTTGACTGCTAGAGGCTGAACTGTTGGATTATTAGATGTTGGCCACATATTCATATTATTCATTGGGTGAATAACATATTCATATGTTCTCAAGTAGGTTTTCTTGTTGTAGAAGTTGGCTACATAATCAATTGGTTCATGTTGTTTGTAATTTAGGGCAACAACACAATGAGGACAAGGTATGCCCTTAAGTTGCCAAGCTCTGTAACTACAAGTGCACCTAACAATTTCTACACAGTGTGTAAAGCCTTTGTCTACAATCTCAAAATCCCTTTTTCCCATTCCAGGATAAGTTGCACTGCATTGACTTATTAATGTTGTCTTGTAAAATTTTTGAAGTCATGGGAGAAATATATGTGATCCATGTTTTTGAGAACTCTCTTAATTGATCAATTCTTTTCATCATTTTTATCTTAATCTCTGCAAACATTGTAATGATTTTCTTGTATCTTGTAGATAATATCCATGCATTAAACCTCTTTGCCATATTATTATCCACAAAATCACACTTGTTGTATTCTTTAAAGTACCTTTTGCATCATCTTTCTAGATTATAGTATAAAAGACCATTCAAGCATTTCCTTCCCAACTTCTTCATAGATTTTATGTAGTCTCTTAACTCAGCTTCAAATGTAGATTTTGTAATTTTTCAGAAAAGATTTTTTCTTTCTATTCCCTTTCAAATTTTGCACCGATTTGCAAGGATATATCTGGCACGCATTTTGTGTTCAACAAGAGGTTATAAACTGTAATTTTCATCCTTGTCAAAGAAAGGAAAAAAAACATATAAGAGAGTAAATGTGAATCAATAAATACAAAAAAAATCAAATAATCAGAAAAATACCTTTTACATATCAGTAATCAGGGTTAGCTTATGTTCATCTCCAAAGATCAAGGTCATTCTTTAGTAGAGTCAAAAACCATCTCCAAGTAAACTGATTTTCAACCTCTACTACTGCCTAAGCAATGGACAACATCTGATTATTTTCATCTTTGCAGACTGCTATCAATATACCTTTGCATACTCCTTTAAGAAAACATCCATCCAGGTCAATATACCTCCTAGCACCTCCAAAGAATGCTCTCTTTAAAGCATTAAAACTCATAAAACTCTTCAAAAAATTTATGTCCAGTTTCAATTGTTTCTCCAACTTTAACAATGCAAGTGCTATCTTAATTTGATCTTAAAATCTCATCTGTGTAATAAAAATTCATACCATACCCAACAACATGATCATTCATAATCTCTTGTAGCACTCTAGCCCTAACTCTTCTCACTGTTGTCTTTCCAACATGGATATTCAATTCTTTTCTAATAAGCTCTTGCAATTTGACAATTCTAATTTTTGGTTGCTCAGTTATTTTGTCCTTGTATTTGTTGGCCAAAACTTTGAATTGCACAAATAGTTAAAAGTTGAAGTCACACAAATATGAATAGGATTATAGTTTTTAACTACAAAATCTAAAGTTTGGCTATCCAGACTTGCAACCAATAACCAGGGATAATCTTTTCTGCAACATCTTACTCTAACTCTGCCAAACTTATTCATATATTTTTCAATTTGAATTTTTTCTTTAACTGCATATTTGATTACTACTTCTCTAAAATCTCTTACATTAGCAAACACCAAACATGTTTCCTAAACAATCTTCTCAGAAGTTGGATCAAACACAACTCTATTTTTAGTCTTCTTTCTAACAGATTTACTCACCACTTGATCAACCTCTTCACTATCTTCTCAACTTGTTTCTTCTTCTAATTCAAAGCTAGGAGCTTCATCACTTAAATAGTAAGGTTCATCACCCCCTAACTTACCTAATAAGCTTTCCTTCTATCAATATTTGTCTCATCATATCCTATATCTGCCCCTTTTTCATCAGTATGAACCTATTCAGTAGTTGTGCCTCTACTTCTTCTGTTTGACCTATTGAAATGTCTTCTTGAAGCTCTGAACTTCCTATACTCTTCATGAACATCACTATGTATACTCTTTTCACTGTTATTCACCTCAGAACCCTCATTTGATTCCTCTACACTTAGATCTTCATCTGTTTGAGGTTCAATAGAAGGAGTTGAAGGTTATCTATAAAGGTTGGAAGATTCAGAAAAAGGATCAGAAGGTTGAACAGAAGTGTTGGAAGGCTCAACAAAAAAATTAGAAAGTTGAATAAAAGTGTTAGAAGGCTCAGTAGGAGAATTAGAAAGTTGGAGGGAAGAGTTAAAAGGTTCAACATAAGGATTAGAAGGCTGAAAGAAAGAGTTGAAAGGTTTAGAAGAAGGATTAGAAAGCTAGAAGAAAGAGTTGAAAGGTTCAAAAGGAGGAGTAAAAGGTTCAGTAAGAGGACTATGATGCTCAGTAAGAGAATTTGAAGATGTAAAATTAGGGTTAGAAGACTCAACTTCATTAAAAGAGGTAAAAGATTCCTTACTTGTCATACCTCCATCATTTAAAGACACACCATTATCCACATGGGATACATTATCCAAAGACAATGGAGCAACTACCACCTCATTGATATCATGACTAACATAAATATCCATCATGTCCCCACTTTTAAACATAGAGAAAATATCACAAATAACCTTATCACTTTTAACTTCAACCAGAAAATCATCAATTGGAGATCTAATATAAAAGGAACAGTCTATTATATATCCTAGGTCATTTATATAGTCTCTCAGTTCAAAATAAGACATTCTATCAGTGTCTACCTCCAAAAATTCAATCCCACACCCATCAATATAATCAAATGGGGAACCAAATACAACTTGACCCCCATGATACCATCTCAACGTTATAAGAACAAATAACATTATAACAAATCCTAAAAATGCAGTTGCAAACAGATCTCAAAAATACTAAATCAACGAAAATTGCAAAAAATATACATGAATAATTGATACAACAATAAATTAAAACAACAAAGAAAATACGCATGAATACAAGCCAACAAAGATTTCAACATCTAATCAGTACAAAATTCGCTACTATATAAAAGGACAACCTTTTTATTCAAAGTTTTAATTTAATCCAACAAAATCACTAACCCGTGAGCCTTCACTTCATCGTTTTGACATTGCAATTGACAAAATTACAACTGTGATACTACCAATTAGTTTTGACTCTTGAAGTTTTTTAGGGTTTTGATCGGTCGAAGAAAGAAAATAGATGAAAGGGGTAATAGGGTTATGGGTTTAAAAGGAGTTCAGAGCCAAAAAGGCAATACATTTATTAAAAAAATTACAAAACAACAATAAGTTATTTTTTGATACTAAAACGATAAAGGCGCAAGGACTGCTACGCCTTGCCCTTGCGCCGTGACAACGTAAATAATGGAGCAAATTGCGACTGCTGACAATTAAGAGAAGGCACAGGCTATATTGTACCTTTGCCCTTCTTTTTCTTTTCTTTAACAACTTTTCTTGGTTTCTCATTTTTTTTTTTTCTTTTCTTCTTTCAATTTTTTTTAAGGATTCAAAATCATATAGTAATAAAAATTAGATTACTTTATATGATATTTTATATTTTTTAGGCTTCAAAAAATAAAATAGACAAGTTAAAATATGTGATATTATATTATAAATTATTATAATTTATAATTATTTTACTTTTTTTTAATTAAAATTAATCTACTTTATGAATAATTTTAAAGTTGAAAAAAAAAATAAAAAATTATCCAATGTTATGTATACTTAATGTTATATATATTAGTAGTAGTAAAATATACTAAGTGCTTAAAACTTAACATTTTATAAAAATACTAAATATAGAAGTCGGTGCTAGTATGAGCCCTATATATAACATAGATGGAATTTGAAGGGTCATTATTCAAATTTTTATATGGTATTTTAATATTTTAAATTGTTAATTATTGTGATAGTACTTTCCATGTATTTTTTAAATAATCTGTATTATTTTTTATTCCAATTTATGTGAAATAAATAAAGTTTCAAAATTAACTAAATTTGTATATGTGTTTTTAAACTAATTATATTAGTTTATAATAATATATTATATTGTTAATTATTATGATAGTACTTTTCATGTATTTTTTAAATAATCTATGTTATTTTTTATTCCAATTTATGTGAAATAAATAAAGTTTCAAAATTAACTAAATTTTTATATGTGTTTTTAAACTAA